>ML371779.1:0-49771 GCA_005239525.1 Nicotiana knightiana | reverse complement strand
CATCTCCACTTCACCTACACATGAAATAACTCTATTAAGCACATAATAAGTGTAATTTTATCATTAATGCGCATAAAATGTAAGGTATATCACATGTTAAACTATGCATTTTAGTCTCGCATCAATAAGTAGAACAAACAACCAAATAATGCATAAAGAAGCCTAAAACTAATTCAAATGTGTTATAGCCTTAGTGTGCATATATACGCTCGTCACCTCACATATATGCCACCCCTAAATCACGTAGTATGAAACACATATGTCCAATTTATAAAAAAAATCCTCTTAATAAGGTTAGATTAGAGACTTTCCTTATCCGGTACAAGCCTCAACCGTCCAATAAGCCATATTGTCTATCTAGAACCTTCAAACACTCCAAATTTAGCCAAACAGTACTTACTAAGGTCAAATTAATTCATAAAAATTAATCCCAAATAATAAAGTTTCAATCTTTAATCAAATCTAAAAAAGTTAACATGGCCAAATTCGAGTCTAGAGATCGTTCTCGTTGACCCATGATCTCGAGTTCAAATATGTGATTAGTTCCCAAATTTGAGTCCAGATCAGTATTCTAAATCTCAAAATACACTCTCTTAGGTTGTAGATATAAATCTCAAACTTTCATTCTTATATTTTATATTTTAGGTATATAAATCCATGAGGAATCAAGATATATAATCAAAATCAATTAAGAATTGCTTATCCTCGAGATTGGGGTGAAAGTCTCCTCAAGCATCGCCTCTTCCCAATCTCCAAAACTCAAAAATGGTGAAAGTGAGCTAAATCTTGACCTAAATCAACCTATCAGGCATCCTCGCAGATGCATGCACTAAGCCGCATGTGCGACCTTGCAGATGCGAGTCCTTGCACCGCAGGTGCCCACTAGCCTGCCCAAGCCTACCTTTGCAGGTGTGTAAATATATGTACAAGTCCAAAATTATTATACGAATCTGTTTAAACCTTCAAATTATCAATCTGAGATTATTTACTCATAATGATTTTGGTCAACTCTTCTAACTTTAAGCATCAAACTACGAATTAAGTTTTCAAGATCAATCCCGAACCCTGAACCCCCGGGGAATCAAGGCCTCATCTTCATAAGTCATAGATCATCAAACTAGTGTACAGAAAGTATGAGATAGGGGAATAAGATTCTGGAAGTCAAAATGAACAGTCAGATCGTTACATATTTGAACCTCAATTCAAGGTTCGTTACTTTATTTCAAGACATTATCTTTTTATCCTTATTATCATGTTATTACACTAAAAAGCTTAAGTAATTGGCAAATTTCTTATGGGTCCTTCGATTCTTGAACGCATAATTTATTACCTTTGAGAAAAATGGGAGTTCCAGAATGAATTAGTATTAAAAGATAGTGTGTGTGGGGATACTGCTAAAGCATATGCTGAAAAGAACAAGATCTAATATTTTTAATTAGTTAACTGGGTCTTTTCTTCTCCAGAAATTTTGCTAAGGTTGGTGTTCAAGTTCGTCTGTATCCTTGACGAAAGATGATTCTAAAAGAACCTTTTTAAAATATAAAAAATCAAAGGGAAGGAGTCATTTCAGCGTTAAACATGTTTTCTGTGCATCTCCGTTATGCAATTAAGCATTTTTTTTTTCCTTACAGTATTTAGGTATTTGTTATTTATTTAATGTTGATAAAATTATGACAAGATTGAATTTTTGAACCTCTTTTGTTAAGATATATAAATAATAGTATTGTTTAATATCCCTCTCTTCAGCATCGGTTGCCGATTTAATATTAATGTATTTATTCTCTCAGGTAATAGAGGATATGCAAGACCTCTGATATGCTTCTCTTGGTAGAAGTATCATGATTGGTAATATTTTTTATACATTGCTCTTCATGAATCTGTAATTTTTAGAGGATTATTTATTGCTATCTTTTATAATTCTTTTCTTCTTTATAATTTTGTTGTTGTATAGTTAATTAGCATATTTTATTACAAAAATCGAAAATCTGAAATACGCAAAAGGTATTTTTGGGCTTTCCATTTTTCCTAGAAGAAGTTTTTATTTTAGCTAGTAATGCAGACTGAATTTTATGTTTATTAAATTTGTCTTTCGCTATTAGCTAGGTTAATTTGGAGTCATAATGGTGTATAATGCAGCAACTGACCATTTCTTGAAAGTAATAGATTTCATTATTCTTAAAAGATGAAATTATTAGTTTAAGGTGAATTTTGAGTTCCTTCTTTTCAAGATTGGTTCTATTTTAGGAAGGTAATCACTGTATTTACTTAGTGAGTATAAATTTAACCGTCTAACAATATTTTACTTGTTATGACTAAAGAATCTTATTTTGCTTAGTGAGTCTCCAGATTTTTCCTCTTGTATTACGTGAGATTGCTGAGTCCATTTGGTTTCGTGTTGATCTTCTCATCACACCTGTGAATTATAGAATCCCCATATGGCAAATCTTGCTCTAAGAAAATTGGTACTTCCTGGGGAATTGATGCTAAGAAGGACAAAGATCCAGAAGATGGAGCTGAACAAGAGTCTGTCACGACCCAAACTTCAATCACGGGGTTGTGATGGCGCCTAACACCGCTTGCAAGGAAAGCCAATACTTTATCAGAAATAAAGGAACTGTCACAACCCAAATTCTCGCTCCATGAATTATCGTGACGGCACTTAGTCTCTATGACTAGGTAAGCCTAACACTTTGCGGAAATAAACATGAAAATTAACGACTAACAGTAATAGGTAATGTGAATAAGCAATTTAGATGCCGCTCGACATATATAATAATACACTCCCGATCTGTACATAACACTCCCAAGACCCGGAACACCGTAAGTCACAAGCTTCTCCGAGTCCTAACTATTCTATACATCTCTGTCTATAGAAATGTGGGAAAAATGAACATAGGGGGATAGAGGGGGACTCCGAGGATCTGCGGGCACAGACGCGGGCGCGGGCAGATGTAGCTTGCAATATCTGACATAAGCGATTGTAATTAGGAACGAGGCTGGTAAGAAGAACCTGGATCTGCACACGAAAAACATGTGCAGGAAAGGGCGAGGGTACACCAGAATGGCACCCAGTAAGTGCCGAGCCTAACCTCGGTCGAGTAGTGACGAGGTCAGGTCAGGGCCTTACTGGTGTGTGTATATATATATAAAATAAAGCAAGGCAAAATGGAATATCGTAGTAAAAAAAGACTGAAATTTAACCAGAAAGAAGTAATAGAAGGTAACAACTCAGTACAAACAAGTAATAACAGGGGATCTCCCGAGATACCGTCCCGTAGTCCCAAACGTAAATATGCAGGGCGATCTCCCAAAATAAATATACAAGACAGGGGGATCTTCCACAATACTGTTCCATAGTCCCAAAGTAAATATGCAGCTCAAACAATAGAATTTAACAACTACAACACAAAATTTTACAATTTAGACTAAGTACAAGTCTAGGAAAACACAGGAAAATTTGCTAAACATGTTGCACGGAGTTCAGATAAACAATTAAGGCAAGTAGGCATGCTGTTATAGACCAACATGATACTACATATGCTGATAAGACTCAATAAGAGCAAATAAAAAGGTTATTACTTAGCAGAAATCGGGTTTTCACAATAATTCGCCAGTGTATGTACTCACCAAGTCACATACACGACGCTCACATATCAAAATAATACCAAATCCTAAGGGAGTTTCCCCACACAAGGTTAGGCAAGCCACTTACCTCAAACAAAGCTCAATCAATCCGTAACAATACTCTTCCCACGAAAATTGGACTTCAAATGGCCCAAATCTAGCCAAACTTAATTACATAACATAAATATATCTACAAGGAACTAATCTAGCTACTGAAATCAAAGCTAAAACAAGTAATTGAAAACTCGCCCTAAAACGTCTCCCGAGCTCACGTCTTGGAATCGAGTAAAACTCACCAAATATGAACACTCATTCACCCATGAGTTCACTCATACTAAAATTATCCAAATCTGATGCCTAAATCCTAATCAAAACTCAGAAATTCGGTTGAAAAACTTTTATCCGATTTTCCTAACTTTCTCACCCAATTTTCTGAATTTAATGAAGAAAACAACTATAGCTTAATTAAATACAACCAAAAACGAGTTAGGAATCATTACCACCACACGACATCTGCGGATGCGACCCTCTTATCGCATCTGTGCTCACAGGATCTCATGACCAAAAGAGCACCCGCGCTTTTCTCTCCGCATGTGCGAGTCCGTACCTGCGGTCTCCCCACCACAGGTGCGAAACACCAGAAACCAGCAACATCAAAATTTGCATGTCCCATGTTTTTCTCCGATAACCATCCGAAACACACTCCAGGCTCCCGGGACCTCAACCAAACACACCAACCAATCCTAAAACACCATACGAACTTAATCGAGCCCTCAAACCACCTCAAATAACGCTAAAATCACGAATCCTCCTCTGATTCAAACTTAAAGAACTTAAAACTTCAAAATTCGACAACCGATGCCGAAACCAACCAAACTACGTTTCATTGACCCCAGATTTTTCACACAAGTCATATTCAACCCTACAGACCTACTCCAACTTTCATAATCGGAATCCGACCCCGATATCAACAATTCCACTACCGGCCAAAATCTCCAAAATTTCGACTTCCGCCATTTTAAGCTTAAATGAGCTATAGACCTCCAAAACACAATCCGGACACGCCATTAAGTCCAAAATCACCTAACGGAGCTAACGAAACTAATGGAACTCCATTCCAGAGTCGTTTTCATATAGTTCTGACTATGATCCAAATCTTAAGGCTTAAGCTCCCGTTTCAGGGACTAAGTGTCCTAAAACACTCCAAAAACCCAAACAAAACCTCCCAGCAAGACACAATAGAAGAAATAGATATGGGGAAAGAAGTTAATAGGGGATCGGGGCTACAACTCTCAAGTAAAACTGGAGAGTAAAAGCTCCTATAATATGATAAGTCTAAAATGTTACAACTGACATTAACACCTCCCAGGACGGGTTTCATCAAGTACATGAGCTCTAAAGAGTTCTAAATACGAAGTTTAAAGAAAACACAATACCATTTGATACAACTAAACAATAAAATTAATGATGAAAAGATGACTCAAAGGCATGCCAACACTATCTCGAGTCTCCCTGTCGTCCAAGCTATACTCCCCTTTGAACACCGCTAGGACCAATACTTGAGTTTGTATAAGAAGTGCAGAAGTATAGTCTGAGTATAATCGATCCAATGTACTCAGTAATTGTCGAGTCTAACCTCGACGAGGTGGTAACGAGGTTATGAAAATACACCTACTTATAACCCTGCACCAGTTAATAAGCAAGCGAACAAATAATAGAATAACAAGATATATAATAAGAGAAATTGTGAGAGATAATGAAATGATCAACTAAGGAAATAATCATCATGTTTTCTCAGAACGTCACAACCAAACATGTTTCCACAACATAAGTCCAAAAGAATGAGTCCATAACCATGAAATAGCATCGTCGAGTCTACAAATCCGCATAAACAAATGAATGAGTACAAGACATCATATCAAATAGCACAAAAATACCCATCGTGCATATTTCACTCATCCTCATACCATATAAGTACCTATCGTGCAATATATCTCATTCTCATAACACAGAAGCACCTGTCGTGTATATCACTCATTCTCACAGCAAGAAGACATCCGTCGTGCATATCGCTCATCCTCACCCAGCATATGTAAATTATTACCAAAAAATGTGAAAGCATAAATAATATTAAGGAGAGTGATTAAACATAACGTACAACATAAAGATAGTCGTGACCTTTGCACTAGTATATAAACCAATCTTTCAAGAACCATAATACCCAGATATTTCAACCTGGCTTAAGTATAGCTACTAACATGTATAAGAGTAAACAAGTAATTCAATGAACAATCTAAATCATATGACAAAGAAAACATAAGCACATAAAATATGAATAAAGCTAATTCTACCTGCATGCTACAACCATGACAAACATAGGTACACTGGTCACCTTGCATATACACTTTCTCTAACACATATAGCTCGTAATAAATAGACCCAAACACACCTATTTACCTCAAATCACAGTTAACCAAAACACATACCTCTTTCCGGAACAAATCTTCAATCTAAAACTGCTTTCTCTTTTAGCACAAGCCTTCAAATAATACGATTATATTCAATTAATACTCAAATAAGTCAAAAAATATATAAAAACTACCCTAGTATAAAAAGGCCCAATCTTTATCATATTTGGAAAAGTTAACAAAAAATCAACCCGAGCCTACATGTTCGCAATGCAAAATCAAGATCAATTTCTGATAATCCATTCTTTCTTAAGTCCCAATATATAATTTGTATCAAAAGCGGACCTCAAATCGAGGTCCAAATTTCCAATATTAGCTCTCTGAAGTTTTACCTCAAAATTGCAATTTCTACACTTTAAACTCTAGATATAGGGATGAAAGTCTATGAGAAATCATGGAAATAAATAAAACCAATATCACTAACCTTTGAAGTTGGGGTGAAAATTCTCTCAAAAATATCCTAAATCTCTAGTCTAGGTCTAAAAATAGTGAAAAGTGACAATATCCCGATTATCAACCCTTTATATACCCGGGCGTCAGGTGCTCTTCGCGTTCGCAATGCATCTCTCGTGTTCGCGAAAGCTAATGGTCAACTGACCATCATGTTCCTGAAGGCTGCTTCACGCTCGCCAAGGTTGTTTCCCTCCAAGCCTCCGCGTTAGCGGTCCTTAGCATCGCGTTCGTAAAGAAGAAAATCCACCCAACCTCCCCCCTCCCCCCAAACGTCAGGAAGCCTAAGTGTACACGTAAAGGCCATGATATTCGCGTAGGCCAGCCTCCCCAGTCCGTCTCATTCACGAGCTGCCCTCCGTGTTCATGGAGTGTAAAAGTCACCATCCCAAATATCCCTTTGTGAACGCGAGACAAACTCCGCATTTGCAATGCATATCACACCAGCAGCAGACTAGCTGCTATAATTTGTGCAAAAATGGTTGAACCTAACACGAAAACCGCCTCGAAACTTACCGTAACGCCTCAAGACCCCATCCAATCATCATAACGAGTATATAAACCTAACACGAACTCGCTCGCTATCTCAAAAAATAAAAAATATTAAAAAATCAATAACCAACCATCAAACTAAAGATTCAAATGTTCATAAGTTAATATTCTCCAACTTTCAACTATAAGCGCTGAAACGGCCTCGGATCACCCGGGACCCAAACCAAACAAATGTACAAGTGCAAAATTTTCATATTAATCTGTCGGAATTATCAAAATAATAATCCGATTTCGTTTACCAAGAATATTGATTGTCGTCGACTCCAACAACATATAATCTTTACAATCAAGATTTCTCTACCAAAACACATTTAAAATTTTTGAAAATCGAAATGAACCATGCACACAAGCCATAAAACCTCAAATGAAGCTATTCAATGTCTCAAGCCATAAAACATAAAGCTAGGACCAAATTGACCTATTTTGTTGTTACATTGTCCACCTCTAAAAGAAACATTCATCTTCGAACGGACATAGAAATATACCTAAATAGGTAAATAGATGCAGATATATACTCCCCATATCGTACTCGAACTCCTAAGAAGCCTTATCAATTTGCTGCTATTTCTCAAGCACTTTCATAGAAGAAATATATTTACATCTCAATTGTCAACCTTTCCGATCTACTATAGCTATCGGTTCTTCTTCATAAGTCAAATTCTCATCAAGCAGAATTTTGTTAAAGTCTATAACATGCGACATATCTTTATGATACTTCCATAACATTGAAACGCAAAATATCGAATGTGCCCCGCTAGGCTGGGAGGCAATGCTAGCCTATTTCCAACCTCCCCATCTCTCTCTAACATCTCAAGAGGAACAATACATATAGGGATCAACTTGACCTTCTTCCAAAATCTCATCACACCCTTCATAGGTGAAACCTTCAAAAGCACATTCTCCCTCTCCATAAAAGCCACATCAAAGACCTTCTTGACTCTGTAACGACCCGACCTATCTATATTATATTGGGAAATGTAACTTGTCGGGGTGGTTGGTTTTGGGTAAGTTTCAGAGTGAAACGGGACACTTAGTCCCAAAGTTTAAGGCTTAAGTTAAAAGGGTTGATCGAAGTTTGACTTTTATATAGATGACTCTGGAATGGTCTTTTGGCGGTTCTAATAGCTTCATATGGTGATTTAGGACTTAGGAGTATGTCCGGATATTGATTTGGAGGTACGTAGGAAGTTTTAGCTCGAATTGGCGAAGGTTAGAAAGTTGAAGGTTTGGAAGGTTGAGAAGTTTGACTGAGAATTGACTTTATTGATATCTGGGCCGGATTCTAATTCTGGAAGTGGGAATAGGTCTATTGTGTCATTTTTGACTTGTGTGAAAAATTTGAGGTCAATTGGAGTTGGTTTGGTATGAATCAGCATTAGTTTTGGAAGTTGGAAATTCATGCTGTCAAAAGGTTAAATTGTCTTGCAATTCTTAGAATCAATGTGGTTTTATGTGATTATAGGCCTTTAGTAGGTTTGTTATGTTCTTTGGAACTTGTTGGTATGGTGAGACAGGGTCCCGGGGGCCCTGGGTGTCAATCAGATTGAAATCGGGATCAATTTTAGACTTAGAAGATTGCTAAAGCAGCTGAAGTTTGTGTCATCGCACCTGCGGTGGGAGTGACTGCAGGTGCGGACACGTAAGTGCGGGAGAGTGATCACAAATGGGAGATGGGGCTGGGTGAGCTGGGTCTGCAGGTGCGGAGATTCTCGTGCAGGTGCGCAACCGCAGATGCAGTTTTCCTTCCGCAAAAGCAGAGTCTTGCATGTTGACTTGGGACCGCAGTAGCAGAAGTGACAATGCGCTTGGTGGACCGCATAACTGAAATTTTCTTATCTTTAATTAAGCCGCATCTGCGATGGTTTTTTCGTCGATGCGGAGTTGCAGAAGCAGTCTATTTTCCGTAGAACCAAAAATCGCTATGCAGAAAAGGATAGAAACAACGGTTTTATTTCATTCTTCATCTTTTCACTTAGGGAGCTTGGTTTTGGGAAATTTTGAGAGGGACTTTCAAGAAATTGATTGGGGGTAAGTGATTCTATCTCGGATTTAGCTATTATACATGAATACATCATTGTTTTATCATTTAATTAGGTTTTTGAGTTGCAAAATTAGGAAAATTTGTGAAATCTTCATAGATGATATTTCGATGATTTAAAGATCGATTTGAGATCGGAGTTGGGTAATTTTAGTATGGTTGGACTCGTTATCGAATGGGTGTTCAGATCTTGTAAGTTAGGTTGGGTTTCGAGACGCGAGCCTGGGTTTGACCTTTTGTGTTGACCTTTTATTTTCTTTAAAAATTGAAACTATATTATCCAATATAGTTTCCTATGGTTTGTATTTATTGTATAAGGTTATGTCGCTAGATTTGAGCCGTTCAAAGTTAGATATTAGCGGAAAAGGGTTACTAGTGGATTGAGTTAACATGTTTGAGGTAAGTATCTTGTCTAAATTTTTGTGGAGGAGTTACCCCTTAGGATTGGTGTTGTTTTGTGTTAATTGTGGTACGTGAAAGTTGTGTACGCACGATGACAAGGTATACATGCTAAATGTGGTAATTGACCGGTCATGTTATATTCATCATCGTTAATCTACCCTTACATGTTTTGCTTGACATTGTTAACCCTTGTATCATCTATTATTTATTATTTTCCCTTACGTGCTTAGTTAAAGATAGTGTTTCCTTATTACCTTGTTAAATATTTATATTGAGTTACCTTAATAGAAGTTGTTATTCTTGGAATATCTTGTTGTTGATTTTTGTTGTTGAAGTTGTATAACCTGTGATCATATTGAGGTAAAGTTGTAAATTGTTGAAATAACCTTCTTGTTGTGCTATTAGCTTTCAGTTTCTATTTTTGAGACTCTTGTACATGTTGTTGTTGAGCCATATATTATTTGTTGTGGAAGCACTGTTATTGTTGATTCTTTGGCAAGTTATGACTTTTGGGCACTTAGGCGAGTTGTAATATTGATATGCATGTGGTGGTATGATGATAGGGATTGACACGCATGCGGTGAGATAAGGTGGGCTAAAATGCTACTTAAAGCCACACGGTGTGATAAGGTGGGCTAAAATGCTATTTCGGGAAAATAATTTTCAAAACTAAATGTAAGACTCCTGCGTTGATATAAAGAAAGATTGTGATTGAAATTGTGAAATGAGAATACGAGGCTATACCTCAAACATGATTCTTGTTGTTATCTTTGATTTACATCATTTGTGTTTTATTTGAAGTGTTTCCTTGGCGTTCTTATTATGTGTTTCCTCCCTTGATGCCTTTGTTGCCTTAACTTTCGATGTAGCTTATCTTGTTGTATTTCTTTATTGTTTCATTCCTTGTTTCCATTATTATATTGTACAATACATCTTCAGCTTCTTTATTTATTCCAATGGGTGTCTTGACCTGACCTCTTCACTATTCTACCAAGGTTAGGCTTGATACTTACTCGGTACCGTTAAAGTGTACCCATACTTCGCTTTTGCATATCTTTTTGTGCTGATCCAGGTACTTCATACCGGGCTAGGAATCCATGTGTTCATCTTGGATCAGAGACTTTAAGGTATACTTACCAACGTTCATAGGCCTCAGAATCACCCTATATATTCGTTTCTATTACATACTCCTATTATAGATATTGATGTATTAGGGATGTTTCAGTGTACTCATTTAGAGCTTATGACTCGAACTTACCAGATCTTGGGAATTATTCTCAATTGTGTTGAGGAATTATTTTATAATAGATGGTTGCTGAAATTGAAGTTATTTTGTTATTTCTGTTATTTCATCATGTATTTTAGGCTTACCTAGTCTTCAAGACTAGGTGCCATCACTACATCCTACAGAGGTGTTACGATTCATAAGCAGGTTTAGTAGAGTCTTGCGGACGTCTGTACTTATCTTCTAGAGGATTTGGAACAGTTAGGAAACTTCACTTTTTTGATCCCTTATTGTGTGATTTGTTGACTTCGAAATTTTGAATCTTTGTATTTCTATTCTCTCACAGATGGTAAGGACACGCACGTTGGATCTGACGATCGGGCACCCTCGCCCCCTGCTAGAGCCGTGAGAAGCTCTGGTAGAGGCCGAAGAGAGGCACGTGGTGCCGCCAGAGCACCTGCCCGAGTTGTGACAGAGGAGCCACCAGTAGCTCGAGTTGAGGAGAAGACACCTGAGGCGCCTGTTGCCACCCCTGCACTTTAGAAGACCCTCGCACAGTTATTAAGCATGTTTGTTACTCTATCTCAGGCAGGGTTGATTCCACTTGCACCAGCCACATGTCAGGCTAGGATAAAAGCTTAGACTCCCGCAGATCATACCTAGAGTAGTGGGTTCATCTTGACCAGGTGCTAGAGGTTATACCAGTGCAGCCAGTGGTTCCATTTCAGCCTGAGGTTAGGGCATCGACATTTGAGGAGGAGCAACTTAGACTTGAGAGGTTCAAGAAGTACCACCCTCCTACTTTCAGCGGCCCAGCAATAGAGGATGCACATGGTTTTCTAAGGAAGTGCCACCATATTCTCCGCACCAAGGGTATTGTGGATACGAGTGGGGTTGCTTTTACTACATTCAAGCTGTCAGGACCAGCGTATCAGTGGGGGCAGGATTACGAGGAGGGTAGTCCAACTACTGCAGCTTCACTCACGTGGGCTCAGCTTTCAGAGGTGTTCCTGAGAGAGTTTGTTCCCCAGAACCTTCAGGATGCATGGTGCGCGGAGTTAGAGTAGCTGCGCCAGGGTACCATGACTGGTGTCAGGGTATGCTTTCAAATTTAGTGCGTTGTCTAGATATGAACCTTCATTGGTTTCACAGTCAAAGAGCGGGTCCTATCGAGGAATTGGATTATGGTATTAGATTAATCATGGATCGAGTGTTGGATAAATATACCCCAAATAAGCAGGTGGTAGAGATCACACAGAGATTGGAAGGTATGTGGGGCTGGGAGAGAGAGGACAGAGAGGCCTCGAGATTCTGGTGGATATAGTGGTGCCAGTGCCGTAGTTGCATCCCGTCATGGTAGAGGCTATGTGAAACACCAAGTTCATTCAGCACTTCCAGCTTCTAGTGGTACTCCAACTACTTCTAGGTCTAAATTTTCCCATTATGCACTGCCAATCTCTAGTGCACTTTCGGCACGGGGTGCTTTCAGCGGTCAGTCTAGCCGAACAGGCCCGAGCCAGTTTCAGTAGCCACGTCCTCCGAGAGATTGTTTTGAGTGTGGTGATACTCTTCATATGGTGAGGGACTGCCCTAGACTCATGATGGGCGCACCTCAACCTACTACTCATGCTCTATGTATTCCACAGGGTCCCTAGACTTCTTAGGCCGTGGTTACTGCTCCAGCCATCGCTTCACCTGCACAACCAGCTAGGGGTGAAGATCAGGCGGGTAGGATTCGTCCTAGAGGGGGAGGCCAAGAAAGATGTTATGCTTTTTCGGGTAGGAAGGAGGTAGTTTCATCAGACGCAGTCATCAAAGTTATTGTTCTGGTTTGTCATAGAGTTGCATTAGTCTTATTTGATCTAGTCTCCACTTATTCATATGTATCATCTTCCTTTTCTTCATATTTGGATATATATCGTGATTCTTTGAGTTCTCCTATTTATGTGTCCATGTCTGTAGGAGATTCTATTATTGTTGACCATGTGTGTCGGTCATGTTTAGTTGTTATTGGTGGTTTTGAGAAGAGAGTTGATCTATTGTTGCTCAGTATGGTAGACTTTGGCTATGCCAGGCTTATCACAGTTGGACTGAAACGGTACTTTGGATTATGATCCTAGTAGGGTTATGTCCTTTCTTAAGGCATAGCGGATTGTTGAGAATGGGTGTGATGCATGTCTAGACTTTGTGAGAGATGCCAATGTTGATACTCCTACCATTGAGTTAGTTCCAGTTGTGAGAGACTATCCAGATGTATTTTCGGCAAATCTTCTAGGCATGCCGTTCGATAGAGATATTGATTTTAGTGTTGACTTGTTGCCGGGAACTCAACCCATTTCTATTCCTCCATATCACCCAGCAGAGTGAAAGAGTTAAAGGAGTAGTTGCAAGAGTTTCTTGATAAGGGTTTCATTCGGCCTATGTGTCACCTCGGGGTGCTCTGGTTCTGTTTCTGAAGAAAAAGGATGGTTCTATGCACATGTGTATTGACTATGGCCGTTGAAAAATGTTACAATAAAGAACAAATATCCATTTCCATGCATTGATGAGTTATTTGATCAGCTATAGGGTTCCAGAATGTTCTCAAAGATTGATTTGCGGTGATGTTATCGTCATCTAAAGATTCGAGATTCGAATATTCTAAAGACTAGTTTTAGGACTCGGAATGGTCACTACGAGTTCCTTATGATGTCATTTGGGCTGACTAATGCCCCACCATCATTCATGCACTTGATAAACAGTGTATTCCAGCCATATCTTGACTCATTTGTCATTGTGTTTATTGCCGACATCTTGGTGTACTCCCGCAGTCGGAAAGATCATGAGCATCATTTGAGAATTGTGCTCCAGACCTTGAGAGAAAGGAAGTTGTATGCAAAATTTTAAAAGTGTGAATTCTAGCTTGATTAGGTGGCGTTTTTAGGTCATGTGGTTTCGAGTGAGGGGATCAAGGTAGATCAGAAAAAGATTGAAGCATTGTAAAGGTTGCTCATACCATCTTTAGCTGCTGAGATCCGGAGTTTTCTTGGTTTCGATAGGTATTATCGCAGTTTCGTAAAGGGTTTCTCATCTATTGTTGCACCTATGAGCAGATTGATCCAGAAAGGGTGCTCCTTTCAGATGGTTCGGGGAGTGTGAGGAGATCTTTCAAAAGCTCAAGACTTCTTTGGCTATAGCCCCAATGTTGGTGTTGCCTATGTGTTCGGGGTCTTACACAGTGTACTGTGATGTGTGACGTATTGGCCTTGGCGCGGTGTTGATGCAAGATGGTAGGGTGATTGCCTACGTGTCTAGGCAGCTGAAGGTTCATGAGATGACTTATCATGTCCACGACTTGGAATTGGTGCTATTGTTTATTCCTTGAAGATTTGGCGGCACTATTTGTATGTTGTCCCTTGTGAGGTCTATACCGACCGTCGGAGTCTCCAGTATCTGTTCAAGTAGAAGAATCTTAACTTGCGGCAGCAGAGATGGTTAGATCTACTTAAGGACTATGATATCACTAGTCCATATCATCCCGGGAAGGCCAATGTGGTAGCCGGTTCCTTGAGTTGGAAGGCAGAGAGCTTGCGCTGTTTAGCATATCTACTGGTAGCGGAGAGGCAATAAGCATAGGATGTTCAGGCCTTGGCCAAAAACTTTGTCAGATTGGATGTTTTGGAGCCCAGATGGGGTTCTTGCTTGCATGGTTTCTCGGTCTTTATTATATGATCGCATCAGAGAGTGTTATTAAGATGACCCCTATTTGCTTGTCCTTAAGGACACGGTACAACACGGTGGTGCCAAAGAGGCTTTTATCAAAGATGACGGTGTGTTATGGATGCAAGGCAAATTATGTGTGACCAATGTGGATGGGTTATGTGAGTTGATTCTTCAGAAGACACACAGTTCCGGGTACTCCATTTGTCCAGGTGCCACTAAGAGGTATCATGAATTGAGGCAACACTATTGGTGGAGGAGAATGAAGAAGGACATAGTGGAGTATGTATCCCGGTGCCTAAATTGTCAGCAAGTGAAGTATGAGCACCGGAGGCCAGGAGGTTTGCTTTAGAGACTTGAGAATCCCAAGTGGAAATGGGAGCGAGTTACCATGGACTTCGTTGTTGGGCTCTCACAAACTCTGAAGAATTTTGACGTTGTATGGGTGATTGTGGATATGTTGACCAAGTCAGCTCATTTCATTCCAGTAATTACTTCATATTCTTCAGAGCAGCTGGCACATATCTATATTTGCGAGATTGTCCGACTTTATGGCGTGCCAGTATCCATCATATCTGACCAGGGTATGCAATTAACATCGCAGTTCTGTAGGGTCGTACAATGTGAGTTAGCCACACAATTGAGTAGAGTACAACATTCCACCCCCAGATGGACGGACAATCCGATCGCACAATTCAGATATTGGAGGATATGCTTCGTGCGTGTATTATGGAGTTCGAGGTTCGGGGGTTCTTGGGATCAGTTCTTGCAGCTTGTGGAGTTTTCTTACAACAACAACTGCCAATCGTGTATTCAGATGACTCCCTATCAGGCCCTATATGGAAGACGATGTTGTTCCCTAGTTGGTTGGTTTTGAGCCAGGAGAGGCTAAGCCATTAGGAACATATTTGTTTTGATATGCCTTGGAGAAGGTCAAGTTGATCCAGGATTGGCTTCGTATATCTCAATCTAGACAGAAAAGTTATGCAAATCAGAAGGTTCATGATGTTGCATTTTTATGGTTAGAGAGCGAGTTTTACTCCGGGTTTCACCAACTAAGGGTGTAATGAGGTTCGGAAGAAGGAGAAGTTGAGCCTTGGATATATCGGACCTTTTAAGATCATTGAGAGAGTGGTAGAGGTGGACTACAAGCTTGCATTTCCACCTAGTCTATCTGCGGTTCACCCGATATTCCTTGTTTCTCTACTTCGGAAGTATCACGATGATCCGTCCCATGTTTTAGATTTTAGCCCAATCCAATTAGACAAGGATTTGTCCTATGTTGAGGAGCCGGTGGCTATGTTGGACAGGCAGGTCCGAAAGTTGAGGTCAAAGAGCATTGCTTCAGTGAAGGTTAAGTGGAGGGCGAACTAGTCGAGGAGGCGTCTTGGGAGATCGGGCATGATATGCGTAGTCGTTATCCTCATCTTTTCACCAATTCAGGATAGTTCCTCCCATGGATCTTCAACTGAAGATACATGTAAGCAATCTCGCTATCCTCATACATCAACGCTATACTATCCCCAATGCACTAAGCATCACAATACAAGGTATAAGGCCCCAAAACTTTGGGCAACACTAACACTGGATCCATAATCAAAGAAACCTTGAGTTTCCAATAGCTCTCCCCACACTCATTAGAACATCTGAAAGGAGTACCCTTCTGAGTCAACTTGGTCAATGGAGCTCCAATAGCTAAAAATCCCTTAACAAAGCGACGATAGTAGCCCGCAAGACCCAAGAAACTCTGGATCTCTTTAGATGAAGTAGGTCTAGGTCAATTCTAAACCGCCTCAATCTTCTTAGGATCAAAGTTGATACCATATAGACACAACATGACCCAAAAATGCAACTGAGTCGAACAAAAAGTCACACTTTGAAAACATGGCATATAACTAACAATCCTTCAAAGTCTGAAGTAGAACCTGCAAGTGGTGCTCATGCTCTTCTCTACTACGAGAGTAAGCCAAACTATCATCACTGAATACAATTACATAGGAATCCAAATAAGGCTTGAACACTCGGTTCATTAAATACATGAAAGCCGCTGGAGCATAAGTCAAACCAAAAAACATCATCAAGAACTCATAACGATCATATCGAGTCCTAAGAGATATCTTAGGGACATCTAAAGCCTAATCTTCACCTGATGATAGCCAGATCTCAAATCAATCTTGGAGAACACCTTGGCACTCTGAAGCTAGTCAAATAAATCATCAATACGAGATAGAGAATAGTTGTTCTTGATAGTAACCTTGTTTAGCTGTTGATAATAAATGCACATCCTCATATAACCATCATTTTTTCTTCACAAACAACATCGGCGCACCCCAAGGAGAAACCATCAGTCTAATGAACCCCTTATCAAGCAAATTCGTCATCTGCTTCTTCAATTTCTTCAACTTAGCTGGAGCCATATAGTATGGTGGGACAAAAATGAGCTGAGTGCTTGGAACCAAATCAATTCAAAAGCCAATATCCCTATCAAGTGACATGCCTAATAATGTTTTAGGAAACATCTCTGTGAACTCCCTAACTATCGGTACTGAGTCCATAAAAGGAACCTGCGTACTAGAATCTCAAATGTAAGCTAAATATGCTAAGCACCCCTTCTATACCATGCATGAGACTTCAAAATGAAATCACCCTGCTCGTAGAATGGCTAAGGGTCCCTCAGCCAGTTGGTGTGATAATCCAAGATAGCCTGATACAGGGACAATCAATCTATACAAAGAATAACAACAAAATCCACTATATCCAACAACGAGAGATAAAATATAGTATCAAAACCATCAATAGTAACAACATAAGACCGGGACACCCAATCAACTACTATACAATCCCTAACACGTGTAGACAAGGAAGCAGGAATATCAAGAGAATCACGACGCATACTCAAGTGCGAAGTAAAATATTAAGACGCATATGAATAAGTAGAATCAGGATCAAACTACATCGAAGCATCTCTATGACAGACTAAGATAATACTTGTGATGACTACATCAGACGACGTTGCCTTAGGCCTACCAGGAAATTCCTAATAATGGGGCTGAGCCCAACAGACTTGTACTATCCCTCTAGGATGACCTCTAACTGGCTGACCTCTACCTCTAGCTGGCTGACCCCTACCCCTAACTGGTTGGGTGAGTAGTGTAGCAATTGATTCCGTAATCATAACACGAGTACCCTGATGTGGCATACCACACTGCGACATGGGGAAAAACCTCTTGATGTGTCCTTTATCACCTCACTCATGGAAACTTGCATGTTGATATGGCCGCTAAATTTGAAGCTATCCCCGGGGACTGAATGAACACCTTAGAAACTCTGTATTAGAGGTGCACTGATAGAAGCTAGAGGCGTGAATAATGACTGCCATGGGTTGGAACAATAGGTTCGATGGCTGCCTGAAGTACCATGAGAGACCTAGAGTGTTGACTGGACTGGCTTGGTAACATGACCTCTACGAAAATGACCCTGCCTCCCGATGAGGCACAACTAAAGCCACTGAACTGACGAAGCCTTTCATCAGGTGTTGCCTCTCTCCCTTGGCTATGAATGCACTCAATCCTCCTAGCAATCTCAACCACCTGAGCAAATGAATTCTCATCTCAGCATCTTTATCCGTTTGAAGTATATTACCATAAGTTAGCCCCTATATAAATCTCTGCACCTTCTCCCTCTCAGTAATAAACGGGATAGCTCCATGATGAGACAAATTAACAAAGCTCATCTCATATAGGGTGGATGTCATACCACCCTGTTGAAGACGTACAGACTATGTAGCTTATCTTTCGAGTGATTAGGATGAACGTATCCACGAACAACTATGAAAACTAAGCCGAAGTAAGAAAAGATGATCGTATTGGCCTCCCCATCTCATAAGTCTATTACCACCTCTTGGTCGAAACCTACATCTGGAAGATAGTGAAATCAACTCTAGTGGACTCAACTAGTCCTAACTTACGCAAAATCTCATGATATCGATCCAAGATTTCTTGGGCATCCTCTGAAGGCGCATTGCTGAAATGAGGAGCAGACAACCTTTTGAACCTATTCATCCTCTTCAACTCATCACGTGACATCACAGGCCTAATCTCTGGTTGTTCTGCAATAATAGGCTGAACCACACCAAATGGTAACACTCCTAAGGTTTGATATCTACGAGCCATCTGCTCTGGAGTATGAGTAGTGGGAGTCTGAGTTGTTTCCCCGACCTGAATAGTTACTGGTGTCATAGGAAGCACACCTGCTTGAGCCATGCTCGTCATAGGCCAGCCATCTAGATCAAGGTGTCCTAAAGTAATGATCTGGGATCTGCTCATCATCTAGAGCTATCTAAGGCTCAAATAACACTTCTCTAGCATGAGTGTAAGTAGCTATAAGTTCTACTACACGTGCCCTTGGCTGGGATCTACCTCTTCACCTTCCTCAGCCCCTACTCCATCCTTTGCCCCTAGTAGCGGCTACAACTTGGGGCTACGGCTCCTGATCAGTTACAACTAAAACACCACCGTCTGTAAGAGAATAAGAGGATAAACACTAAAAATTTAGGATAGAATAAAGTCGCACGATTGAGATATAAAGAAAGTGAAGTTTCCTAAATGCCTTATAGCCTCTCGAAGATAAGTACAGACATATCTGCATTGATCCTTAAGACACCACCAAGCTTTCTCATGACTCGTGAGACCTATGAAACCTAGTGCTCTAATACAAACATGTTACGGCCCAAAATCTCAACCATGGGGTCGTGATTGTTCCTAACACCGCTTGCTAGGAAAGCCAACACTTAATAAAAAATAAAGGAACAAAACTAGGCATTTAACACCAATATAACATAAATAGAGAGTAAAAGGTCCTATAACATAATAAGTCAAAAATGATTCAACTGACATAAATGCCTCCCAAGACGGGTGTCATCAAATGCATGAGCATTAAGGAGTGCTGGGATACAACTAAACACTAATAGAAATGATGGGATGTTGACACCAAGCCCTATAGACGAGAATGCAACACTACTTTGAGTCTCAATGTAGTCCAAGCTATGCTCCCTTCTGAACACTACTAGGACTAGTGCCAAAATCTACACAAGAAGTGCAGAAATGTTGAATGAGTATAACCGACCCAATTTACTCATAAAGTGTCGAGCCTAATGATGGTAGGCTGTAATAAATATATTTTAGTCGCTTATTCCACTCTAATTCACTGCACTTTACCAGTGTTGAGCTTTAATTGGTAGTGTTTTGCACTTATTGTGTATTTTATTACTTGTAGGAATGAGTTCGAGTTATGTAGATGTTGTGGATCTAATTTAAGCTATCTGATTAAACCTATTTAGGAGATTAATTGAAAGTGGTTTTCCTAAAGACCAATCCACTAGGCATTCCTGCATATCATCATGTGCTTTAATTTGTTCATCTCGTGAGGTTAAGACTTAACTGAGAGAGGAGTTTTTGCTGAACGTTTGAACTAATAATTGAGTGAATTCGAGAGACTCACTTGAACATTTGAAGTGAATTATCTAGAGTTAGATCCCGAACAATTATCTTGCACATATCCTGTCAAAACTGTATCTTCTCCCACGGATAACCTTATTTGCTTATTCCTTATCTCGATAATCACTAGTCAATAGCTTTAGATTCTTAGTTTATTCTAGTTATTAATCATATATCAACTAATGATCCTCCTATATAGCACTCAAGCTAGAAACTACGAGAATACTATTTAAATCTAATCTTTGTTGATACAATATTATACTATATTATCTTTGATCAGCGAGCATAATTTAAGTGTGTGTTTTGTGCTCGTCAAATTTTGGAACCGTTGCCGGGGATTGGCAATAAAGAGTGTTTGAAATAGTTTGTAGTGATAATTCAACAAATTTTTTTAAAATTTTTTTCCCTTTTTACGGTTGGTGTTCTTTGGTTGTGTGCAGGTTACAGGTTAAGATTGGTGCATGACTCGAGCTTCTGCGAAAGAAGTGCTACCATACGAGCCATATTTAGAAACAAAACTGTGACAACCGATGAAGGAAAGAGTTCTCACTGAGAAGCTAGAAAAGGTTGGGCAACCCTCAACCCAAGAAACTATGGCTGGAAATGTCGATGATAATGCAGATTTGGCTCAAGAGAGGCAGCCCAACAACGAGAAAAAGCTGCATGGGATGCTGAGGAAGCAGCTATTAGAGCAGCAAAGAATGTCTATGAAGAAAAGAGGGGTCACCAAATTAGTCAACATCAACCCTTGGTTGCAGACCGGTTCAGAAATATAGCTCTCAAGACTGGGAGATCACTTGGCGATTATGCTAGATCGGTCTACAATCAAGGATTATCCAGTCTTTGACCACCTCCAAATGCATCAAACAACTTCGAATTTAAGCAAGGGTTGCTTCAAACCATTCAGAACTGATGTGTCTTCAGAGGGAAGATGAATGAAAATACAAAGACATATCTAATGGACTTCGAGGAGATTATGAACACCTTTCAATACAATGGGATGTCACAAGATGCAGTATACTTAAGGGCATTCCCCTTTTCACTTAAAGATGATCCGAACGAGTGGCTTAGAAGTTTGCCCAGTGGAGCAGTTAGAACCTGGGGGGAGATGACTAGAAGATTCCTTGATAAATATTTCTCCTCATCTAACACGGGAAGTATTAGAAGAGGAATCCATAACGTCTACCAGAAAGAGACCGCAACTCTTTTTAAAGCATGGGAGAGGTTTAAAGAGATAGTTAGAAAGTGTCAACATAACGAAATTGAACTTTGGATACAACTCAAGGACTTTTGGGAAGGATTGACACCGGCCTCACATACAACATTGAGCAATGCAGTTTGAGGCCCTTTGATGAAGAAGACTCCAAAGGAGATAGTTACAATTCTTGATGAATTATCTAAAGAATCCAATCAATGGCCCTCAGAAAGCGCTAAAAGAACAAAATCAACTGGTGTTCACCAAGTTGATGCTAATACATCTGTGCAGGTATAGCTTGATGTTATGGCTAAAGAAATACGAAAGCTGACCTTAGCCACAATACAAAATGAGCCACACGTAGCTTATGATATATGTGAAAGATGACACCCTACTCATGAGTGTCAATCCTCAACTGATGAAGTGAATGTTGTGGAAAACTATAATTTTAGTGAAATGGGTCAGAGACACCCTGGATTTTCATGGAGTTCACCTAGGGAGTACTGAAAATGCATGTCAACAAATAACCCCAGATTCCTGGGACAAGGAGCTCCTGGTTTTATGAATCAGCCGAGGCAACAGTTTCAGCCTCAACAACCCAATATGTCCTGCCTAGAAGATCTCATGAAGGCATTTATTGTGAAAAATGATGAAAGATTTAAAGTACAAGGGGAAGCAATTTGAAATTTAGCGAAGCAAGTGGGACAAATTGCAACAATATTATCTGAGAGGGTTCCAAGGACTCTCCCTACTAATACTGAAAGAAATCTCAATGAAACAGTGAATGATGTAACTTTGAGAAGTGGGCAAGTGTTGAAAGATCTCACTCCAATCAAAAAAGATACGAGACTTGAAAAGGAAAGTGGGGAGCAACTGATAAGTGATGTTGATAAGAAGAAGAAAGGTCGGATGGAGGCTGAGGAAAACAAGAATAAAGAAAACTCGAGAAGGGAGGCGCCTGAGGAGAGCAAGCATATGCCTGCTCTATCTTTCCCCCAAAAGCTAAGTATACGAAAGTTGGACAAGCAGTTTGAGAGATTTTTGGATGTACTGAAACAGGTCAATGTAAACTTACCATTCACACAAGTGCTCTCACAGATGCTTTCTTATGTTAAATTCTTGAAAGATATCCTTACAAAGACGAGGAAACTAGATGAGACCTCAGTGGTCAAGCTCACATAGCATTACAACGCGATATTGCAAAATAAACTCCAATAAAAGTGTGGAGATCCAGGGAGTTTTACTATACCTTGCTCTTTAGGAACTATTAATTTTGATAAATCCTTATGTGATAATGGCACCCCAATTAATTTAATGCCTCTATCTATCTACAAGAAAATGGAGAAGAAGATTTGAGAGATAAGGTCTGCACCCATATCTTTGCAGCTGGCAGACCAAACGACTATAATACACGAGGCGATAATGGAAGATGTTTTAGTTCGGGTGGATGAGTTCGTATTTCCTGTGGATTTTTTAGCCGTAAAAAAGGAGGAAAATAAGAAACTCCCCCTCATCTTTGGAAGACCATTATTAGCAACGGGTAGAGCTATAAGATATACACTATAAAAAATTATGCTTATAGTAGTTGAGGAGACTGTGACGTTTATGATGGATGTAGAAAAGGGGGAACCATAGGAAAAACTTGTTGCGAGTGTTGAGAAGTAAAGGGCTCGAAAGAGAAGGTTGTGGCGAGCAAGAAAGAAAAGTGCAAGGTGTACCCGAAGAAGGCTGAAAAGTGCAAGGTGTACCCGAAGTGCATTAGTTCGGGCGCGAGGAATGGAGCCTGACTTCAACTAAGAACCTGAGTAGATGTTTAGGGAAGTTTCCTTTACCTTATGCCTTTTATTGTGTGCCATGAGGACATGGCACAACTTAAAGTGTGGAGTGAGGTGGTAATTGTATGTATGTATGTATTTTAGTTTTCTTTTCGTTAGTTGTAGGAGTCAGAGGTAGAAACAGTTTAGGAAAAAAATTATACTTTTCGATTTTTTCCCGACAATGGATACAATCGATATGTTTCTTGAGGGATTAAAGCCAAAGGAAAATGACAAAAATATCTTGTTTTGTTAGGTGTGTAACAAGTCCTCCTTGGTTTTTCTTTCTGCCACGATTCTTTTTCAAGGGTTTTAGTTGAATCGGGTGTAGTTAGTTTTTATTTTTTTTAGGAGTAGGAAACCTTGTGCTATGATTTGAATTGAAGGAAATATCTCTTGATTTTATTATACTTTGAGAATAGTAAGTGCTTTAATTGTGACGCTTAGGCTCAAGTTTGGACTCTTGCATAAATACCATAAATTGTATGATCTTAACTTTGCTTAAATCTTTTGACTAGAGTGTCTTGATGAGTCTGATCGTGAGTGAGTTATGTGCAATGTATGTGTGAGAATTTGTGTTAATTTGCGAATTGCATTTGATGTCTAGAACTGTCCCTGTGTGTTTGCAAAGCGCATTAGTAGTTTTATATAGTTTTGGAAGTGATATAGACATTTCTTTGTTGAGTCACATATATGCTTTTACCCACCTAATTGTTATGTATCTTAGTTAACCCATCTGAGCATGTAACCTTCTTTCTTTGGCAACACATTACAAGACTTACCCATTTGTTTTAATGGACTATCTATTTGAACCTTTTTCCTCTCGTGAGCAATTGAATTTTTTATAAACTTTGTAAAATTTACAGTGTGGGGTGTAGGTTTATCTTTTGAGTGGAACTATTCAAATAGGAGAAAGGTGCATTATTTTGAAAAAGTAAGAGCCACTTGAATTGAAAAAAGAAAAAAGGAAAAACAAGTAGTTGTATTGTTGTTAAAAATATTCCTTGATAGTGGTAATTCATGATGTATTTGTTCTTAATGAAGTTGGGAGTTGATGTATATTGATGTGAGAGTGGAGTTACAGTTTGACAGAAGTGTGGGGTTTTGCATGGTTAATTATATGTATTAAAGTGCTTAGGGAGGTGTAGTGACTCTTATATCTAAATGCATCCTACCTATCCCGCGACCTACATTACAACCAAATAACTACTTGATCCTTGACTGAATGAACTCAATTAATAGAGTAGTACACTAGGGGCAAGCCTATAGTACATATTTTGTGGCACATGAATGTTGTTTCTGAGAGTGAGCAATTTCTTTCTATTTTGACTTCTTAATTGTTTTACTAAATTTTATTGTGTATGGAACTACTCTCGATTGTTGTGTGAGGGCACTTGATTCACAAAAGAAAGGAATTGTCGTTGACCTCTATGATAGAATAAGTGAGCGGGTTGTGAAAAAATATGTGGTGCTTTTGAGTCAAATCTTGATGCGAGTATGTTACATTAGAGTGCTTAATCTGTTTAACATATTATTGGTGTGATGAGTTAGGAGGGTTTTTTAAAAAGATCGTGCCTATTTGAAGTGTAGTTTGATTGCTCGAGGGCGAGACATAGAAGTGTGGGATGTTGATGGAAGACTATACTTATGTGTTTTAGTCGCGTATTGCACTCTAATTCACTGCACTTTACTTATGTTGATCTTTAATTGGTAGTGTTTCACATTTATTGTGTGTTTTATGCGTTGTAGGAATGATTTCGAGCTATGTAGATGTTGTGGAACTAATTCAAGCTATTTGGAGATTTTATGTCTGAGTAAAAGTCCAGGGGATTAAGCTGGGATCGTATTTGGGCGTCGAGGACCAAGTGTGGACATCAAAAATGAGTTTCAATCCGTACTCCGAGAAAAGAACACAACTGCGGCGCGTTGCGTGCTACAGATGTGCAAATCATGCCTGATGAAAATTTTGCAAGCCTTTGAATATCTCTACTAATTCTCCGCATGGAGCGTCACCCCATGCGGCGCGCCTATGCAATTTTTATAGAGTTATTTTCCAATTTCGGCTAGGAAAGGGTGATTTTGTCTGGGCCAACCCTACTTGGTATAAATACATGGAAAAATGTTATTTTCTTGACTTGTGACATACTTTTGAACTAAGGATGCTAAGGAGGAGTTTGAATAACACAAGCAGAAGGATTTCACCATTCCTTCTTCACTCAAGACCCCAGTTTGGATCGAATTTATGTTTTCCTATAGTATTATATTTGTGATGAATTTATCTATGTCTATGGAATAGTTCCCTTTAGGGTTTGATGGATTTGGTGTATTGATAATTTTTTGTGGATTATAACTCTAGTTTTGTGTATTGAATCGTTTTGGAAGATTTACTTGTTGGATCTATATTCACTAGTTCATATAATCGCGAGAGGAATAACTTGTGATATCTTTGCATTATATTGTTGTTTCAGTTCATAGATTCTTCTAAGTAATCGAAAGAGGCTAGTTGAATCATTGATTAGTTAGGAGAATAATCGAAAGAGGTTTTCCTAAAGACCAATCCATTATGCATTCTTGCATATCTTCACGTGCTTAAATTGGTTCATCTAGTGAGGTTATGACTTAATCGCGAGAGGAGTTTTTACTGAACGTTTAAAGTAATAATTTAGTGAGTGCAAGTGACTCACTTGAACATTAGAAGTGAATTATCTAGAGTTAGATCCCGAACAATTATCTTGCACCTACCTCGAACAATTATCTTTCACCTATCCCGAACAATTAATTATTTTAATTTTTTGGAATTGTTTGTAAATAAGGAGGGGAAGTGTCGTGTTGCATATTATTTGCAGATCATATTGTATTGATTGACAAGGCGCGACGTAGTGTGAACGCGGGGTTAGAGGTGTGGAGGCAGACCCTGGAGTCTAAAGGTTTCAAGCTGAGCAGGACCAAGATAGAATACTTGGAGTATAAGTTCAGTACTGAGACTCAGGGAGAGGAAATGGAGGTGAGGCTGGACTCTCAAGTCATCCCTAGGAGAGAATATTTTAAGTACCTTGGGTCTATTATTCAGGGGGTGGAGAGATTGATAAAGATGTCACACATCGTATTGGAGCAGGATAGATGAAATGGAGACTCGCTTATGGTTTTTTGTGTGACAAGAAAGTGCTACCAAAGCTTAAAAGTAAGTTCTACAGAATGATGGTCAGGTCGTCTATGTTGTATGGGGTTGATTGTTGGCTTGTGAAGATCGCCCATGTCCAGAAGATGAAGGTATAAGATATGAGAATGTTGAGATGGGTGTGTTGGCATACCAGGTTTGATAGGATTAGGAATGAGGTTATTCGCGACAAGGTGGGTGTGGCAATACTGAGGGCAAGATGGGGAAAGTGAGGCTTAGGTGGTTTTGACATGTGAGGAGGAGGAGCACATATGCCCCGATGAGGAGGTGTGATAGTTTGACCTTGGAGGGCCTACGAAGAGGTAGAGGTAGGCCGAAGAAGAAGTGGGGAGAGGTGAATAGGCAAGACATGGCGCAACTTCAGCTGACCGAGGACATGACCCTTGATAGGTGTTATGCCCCGCAATATTATGACGATGTTGCACCCTGTAGTATTGTACGTTGAATTTGTCATAAGGTAATTGACATTAGTCCAAGGAAAAGATTATTTGGAAATTTTAATAATTATGCTATTTCAAACAAGTAATGAGTAAATTCGTGAAGTGAGAGGAGAAGCAAGTCAAAGAAAATGAATTTTCGTCCAAGTTTGGCATATTGGGATAAAATTCGGGCCGATCATTAATACCCGATATTTATAGACTAATACCATACAAGTTACCATATGACCATGATAGTAGGATGTATAAAGTGTATTAAAAATAAGTAGAATTTTAAGTAATTTGAGACAATTCTTAATTATACGGGTAATTGGTTAATTACCGCGTAACGGGACATTGCTTAATTACCTAATAAGTGGATAAAAATTAAATATCCCACCCCACCCCATGTGGCAGCTAGCCACATTATCAATAAATGACTAAGAGTCATTCCTTGATCAGGTGTCACAAGGATACAAATTCCTTTCATTCTCAAGACTTTGGATATCCAAGTCTTGCCAATTCCTTTCATTTTTGGAAGGCTTTGAATTAAAAGACTTGTGAAAGAACATTAGCCATCCATAACTCCTTCAAACAAAGTTCCATTCTCAATTTCAAACAAAGTTCCATTTAGGAACAAAACGTTGCCTTTTCAATTTCAAACAAACTTTCATTCTCACTTTGAAACAAGAAATGGGTTCATAAGACCTTACGGATTCATCCTCCATCCAGCAAAAAAATCCAACGAAATTCTTGCAATAAAACAATTCTAACGAGAATTTGTTAGAACCGTAGCAACATAAAATTTTGCGGTTCTATACGAGTACGGTGAAATCTTCTCCAAGATTATTATACGGAATTTTCCCTACTCCAGGTATGTTAAGGCTATCCCTTCTTTCTTTTAGTATGGTCCAAATTATACTGAGGAAACGAGAAAATACACAGTTTCTATAAATTACTCTATTCATAGCAATAGTAGGGGTGTATATATTCTTGATTCCCCATAAGAATTATTTTTATCTTCTGTTCAAGTGTATCGAAAATACGTATGCTGGTAAAGTTTATTTCATGATATTAATCTGAGGCATAATGGCCTTATGACGTATCGAGAGATTTTATTGACGTATTTCATATGCATTTCATGCATTTACATATGCACATTGACCCATAACCAGATGGTGTTATATACGCGTATATATGTAAATATATGTATATGGGATATGGGAAAAGGTTAGAGTGTTATATATGCACCACCACCTGATCAGCTGGTATACGATGATGATTTTGACCACAGTGGCCGATATGATATGGTGGGATGCCCTCAGAGGCTGATGATGTTATGAAACATGTACCTATGCACGACATGACATTCATATGCATATGCATGACGCTAAAAGTAATTTATGATTTACAAAGCTATTCAGGCTTACAGTTTAAGTCATGTGCTCTATATTCCTTCCATGTCTCTTATGTACTTATCTATGTGCCTTACATACTTGGTACATTATTCGTACTGACGTCCCTTTTGCTTGAGGACGCTGCGTTTCATGCCCGCAGGTCCCGATAGACAGGTCGAGAGCCCTCCAAGTAGGCTATCAGCTCAACGGAAGATGTTGGTGCGCCCCATTTGCTTCGGAGTCGCTTGTTTGGTTAGTATGATTTAGACGGGTATTGTTTGGTATGGCGGGACTCTATCCCGACCTTTATGACATTTATGTACTCTTAGAGGCTTGTAGACATATGTCGTATATGTGGAAGATTATACGGCCTTGTCGGCCTATGTTTTTAATTTATAAATTATTATGTTTGCCTATTAGGCCCGTATGTCATGTGTATATGATGATGTAATAATAATGATACATTACGTTGGTACTCGGTCGAGTAAGGTACCGAGTGCCCGTCGCGGCCTATCGGTTTGGGTCGTGACAATAGGAAGGTGTGGAAATTGAGGATTAGGGTAGTAGGGTATGTGGTCTAGATTGTTCATACCGCTAGTATTAGTACGCACTCTCGTTGGTAGTAGGTTTCTTTGACTACCCATCGTTTTCTTTCATTTTGATCATCTTATTATCGTGTTGTTTTTATGCTGTTTGTACATGTTTTTTTTGGTGTTTTCCCTCCTTTTATATCTCTTAATTAATGTGGTTCTTATGTTTTCCTGAGTCGAGGGTGTCACTACCCAAAAACCCCTAGTTGTGATGGTAACTAATTCGACCCGCTAGGTAATCCAACTTATAGTCAATACAATCCAAATGAAATTATATGAAAATAGTGAAGAATTATCTGGACATTTACAAATTAACTAAGACATAGAATTTACAAAGATTATAAAAATAATTACACGATCTATCTAAATGTTACATAAACAGATTAACAAAATCTAAAGCTACCAAGAACAAGTGACAGCTATATCTGGAATGCACGAACATCTTCAGGGTCAGCTCCCTACGTCACTAGCAGCCCCGCTCCAAAAATCTGTACGCAAGGTGCAGAAGTGTAATAAGAGTATAATCGAACCCATGTACCCAGTAAATATTTTGTCTAACCTCGTCGAAGTAGTGACAAGACTTTTTAGTTAAAAGATGCACTTGAAAAAATTTGTACTGAAAACTAGCAATAAAACTATACTACAATATAATAGAATAGAGTACACGAACAAATGTAAAAAGCAATAACATAGTACTAGAAGTGATCACAGTTCAACATTTCCAATATTTCTGCCAATCTTTTCCTTAGAGAGAAAACCAGTAAACAACAATAGTGACCCCATAACTTTCAAAGCGTGAGGATTATACTCTGATATCAAGTCAATTGCACGGGAATACCCTTCGTGCATTTATCTCATCCTCAATATATGCGTAAAACAGTACCAACCGAATGGCAGAAATGCCAATAACAGTAATGACAAAGTAGGAAATACGCAAATAGCAATAATGAACTAGGATGTATGTAAGGGAATTAGTAACAGACTAGGCGGAAATCATAGAGGTAATGACAACAATTAGGAAAAGGAAGGTAACTTCAACTAACTAGCATGGTGGAGACATAAATATAAATATAACGAATAAGAGGGGAACATATGATCTTTATTAGTTAACAAGTTGAAGCATTAATGACTAACATGGTAGAAGGCCTATACTAAGTGCAACAAAATAGACGTGACAAACATGTAATTATGACACCAGGAAGTAGGCATGGTATTTGCAAGTTTAGCAAGTAGAAGGCATGAGCGACACAATAACAAATACGATAGAGAACAAGGACATGGCATTAACGACAAGTCACATAATAACCATAAATACGATAATAACAGCTCAATGTAAAAGCATGAACGTATACACAAGCAAAAGATATCACAATATAATGCATGTCCCTCGTCCTTACCTGCACGGAAACACTCATCGTGCCATGAACTCATGATAATTTAACGCATAATAATATAAATAAAATGGAACGACATCACCCTTCATGCTTTACACTCACATAACATGGCACAACATCACCCATCGTGCTTTTACTCACAAATGATATGGCACGACATCACACTTCGTGCTTTTACTCTCAACCAGTATGGCACGACATCGCACTTCATGCTTTTACTCTCAATAATATGGCACGACATTACCCATCGTGCTTTACACTCTCTCTCGCATGATAATGTATATACAATGGCACGACATCACCCTTCGTGTTTTACACTATTCCTTACCAAGCATATATATATCAATGAGAAACAAGGCAAAAAGCATAATAACGTCAAAGAGAGTGTTCAAATGAATATTCCAAATGAATCCCAATCACAACTTTCCAAGCCAACAATAGTTCAATAAACCCGCAAGAATCTTATTATTCAAGTATTTTAACAAATCTCACAAATGATCTACAAGACGAGTATAAAATCTAGTATCTCGAGAATATCGATCATAGCAATGTATTAATGATTACGGATAGAGATGACCAAATTAGACACATCAATATTTTCTTAGAATTTCATCAAATTTGATTGAGTTATAATAAGCTAAGTCTTAGTTTCTAACATTTAATAATATGTTCTTAGTATCTAGGAGTCAAGTAAGGCATGAAGCAAGAAGGTCACGTGATTCTACAAGATACAATTTATAACATAATTTACCCCCCGAGCATGGTTAATCCTAGCACATGCATATATGTTTGTCACCTCATATATGTACCACCCCTACATGTAGAAAAAAATGTTAAATAGTAGTACAACTTCCCTCAATAAATTTAGGCAAGACACTTATATCGCTCCAAATAGCAACTCAAGCTCAACCACAAATTTTCCTTTCAAACAAGCCTCCGAACCAATAGAATATAGCAATTTACCAAACAAACGATTCACATTAAGCTTTGGGAACTACCCACGATTGAAAAAAAATCAATTTAGGTCATTACTGAAAAAGTCAACTACCGTGCTCGCTTGGTCCAAACCCGAAATTAGGCCCAAAACCCGAGTACCCATTCACCCCGAGCCCAGTTATGTAATTAATTTTGAAGCACAACCTTAATTTGAGGTCTAAATCCTAATTTTTACAAAAATCTCTAATTCTACCCAAACCCCCCAATTTCCACCATGAAAACACTAAATTTTTGGTTCAAAACTTATGAAATGTAAAGAAAATATGTTAGGATCACTTACCAATGGATTGGGGAATAAGTTTTCTTTGAAAAATCACCTCTAGGGTTTCCTAGTTTTGAAAATTTGAAGAATGAACAAAAAATCTCGATTTTCCCTTCTTATACCCAGTTGCAGTTATCGCAATTGCGATCAATTCCTCACCAATGCGAAGAATCTCTGAGCCTGCTATCTTCGCAAATGGGACGCATATGTCTCAAATGCAAGCCAAGGATCTTCGCAAAATCGAACTTCTGACTCCCAAATGCGAGTTTTCCTTGATCTGAATGCGAAAATAATCTTGCAAATGTGAATCCTACCACTATCGGATTTGCGAGCTTCTCTTTGCAAAAACGAAGCTGGCCCAACCGTCTCCCCCTTCTCAAATGCAAGCCTGACTTTGCATTTACGACACTCGCATTTAAGATTAGTGTTTAACCAAAGAATTGGATTCTTTGCCCAAAGCTATTTTAAGAAGAACACGGGTTTCTGATAACCAAAGAATAAGATTATAATAGTAGGCAAACTTGTAAATGGAAAGCAGTAAGATGCACAGAAAGTAAGTATATTGAAATATTAGTTCGGGATGATCCCTTTACAGGTTATATTTTACTCCCTTATATAGGGAATTTCCTAATATAACGTCTGCCTTTTTCAGTGATTGAGCATTAATGACTAATAATGACTTTAATGTAACGTTACAATGAATAAACCATAGCTGTTGAGTGAATGTTGTGTAACGTATGGATATCTAATTTGAAGATCTCTGAATCTGCCCTTTATTCTATCCAAATACACTTTTGACCGTGTCTCTTCATCTTCTCAATTAGGTTGAAACTTCTGTAGCTAATTAACCCGTGGATGTGATTTGTCATGCCTCTTTTCCTCGTACCTCTTCTTAGAGTCCCGTCCAGTTGTCGTGTCTTCATTGATCCATGTTGACTACTGAGTCATCAAGATTTATTACACGTGTGAAGCTCTTTTTTTATCAATACAGATAGCCCCCCCACTTACCATATATTATTTATCAATTAATATTTGGTAAGTGGATACGCATTTATGGCGGGAATATTTTGCCGCCGCTTTACTCGAATCATTGTATATGTTCCTATACGTAAGCGTCGCTTGTCAGTTCCATTTAATGCTTATGCCACGTGGCATTCTTGGGTCGGTTCTGCAATTATTCAGCGCCTTTTAGGGCTTTCTTGCAGCTGCACCAGTCACAAAGTGACATCTTTAATTATGGTTTTCACATCATTTCCCCCTTTTTTTTGACAGTTGTCTTCGAGTATAAATACCCCATTTTACTTTTCTTTCACGAAAAGCTTCTAACTTTCAAACTTTATTTGTAAAGAACCTTTTTCTTTGCCTTTGTAGATATGTCTTCTTCAAACCAATCTAAGGGAGTCATAAACGTTGATGAGTTGACACCCTCTTTCGCTCCAACTCAGAGTCGGAGTGGTGGTAGACTGAGGAGTCTAGGCTCTACTCCTTCGAGAGGTTCTTCATCTTCTTATATTGTTTCCCCTCCTTCTACTGGGTCTTTAATATTCTCAAGAGCTAGGGTTTCCATGTCTCTGTCCAGGGGTAGAGAACATCACGAACCCCTACGTGAACCACGGGTTGATGAAATTATTCCTGCTGAGTTTACCTTCACTAGGGATACTCAGGTTCTTGTAGACCAGTTGTCATCCCTTGATAGTGTTGATAGCTATCCCACTCTTATTACCAAAGGTTTGATTCCCCTTGTTCGCAGGGAATGTTCTTGGGAGTCTGATTTTCCCATTGTTATTCCGAATAGTAATCAAAGAATAACGTCTTACAAGACGAGGCATTCTTTTTTTTACACTTACCCTTTTATCTAGGGTTTAGACCTCCAATTGATCCAGTCATCATCAAATTTTGTCGTTTCTTCAACGTTTCCTTAGGACAAGTTGGTCCTCTTGTGTGGCGGGTTGTCGCGTGCCTTAGATGTTTAGCTTCTTTAGCCTCAGTTCCTTTTTCATTCAATCACCTCATTCATCTTTATTCTCCTACCTTATTTCGTCAAGGGGTTTTCACTCTGTCTGCTAGGAGCAAAAGAGTGTTGGTAACCCTTGATAACGATAAGGATAGAGTTTGGTACCTTGGGTACGTTGTTGTGCCTAATGATTGTTTAGTGGGCGAGGAAAATCTTACCTTCCCTGAGAAGTGGAATCGCGCACGTGAGTACATTTTAGCTCACACCTGTTATTTTTCTTCTCTTTTCTTTAAGTGTTTTATTAACACCGTAGTTATTTTCTTCCTCTTTCAGCAATCATGGGTACTGTTTAGAATGTCTCCGGTATCCGTGATTGGGTAGAAAAGCTGTTATCAGTTGCTCCATTAGAGGAAAGATCTTGGAAGTACTTCTCCGTGAAGTACGGTTGGAAAGTGAAGACTCATGGTAAGTGAAACTTTTGTTTTCACTTCTTTTCCTTACTCGAGCTTCTTTTTCTTCGTTTGTTTAACCCTTTTCCTTTTGACAGGGTTTTTTGCTCGGGGGATATCAGTTGTATCCATCCCAAAGATGTCTTTGGCTCAGGCCCAGGAGATTATTACTGGTTCCTCTTCTTCCAAGAGGAAAGTTGTTGGGTCTAAGACCTTTGAAGAAGAAGAAGAAGTGGGAATTTTAGTGCATAGGTCACATAGAATAAGGGTGGTCTCAGACGATGAGTCTACATCTTTGGCTATGTCTTCCGTACCTGGTGTTAGACCTCCTACCCCTCGGGATTCTTCTTCTTCTCTTGCACATGATTTTGCGGATCATCTATTCCACGAAGGTTTGGGCCCTGCTGTTAATGAGGCGCCTCTAGCTGTTTTTGCTCCCTCCTTTAGAGAAATCTCTTCATCCGTTCCGGTTATTTCCACTGCTCATTTGGCCATTTCTGCTCCTGCTGCAGCCTTGCCTGTGGCTTTCTCAGGTCCTCAAGTTTTTGTGCCTGAGACTTCTTCAGCTCCACAAATTTCATTACCCGTGGCTCCTTCATCTCAGCCTGCTTCTGTGCCTCCTACTAGAGAATTAGGGTCTTCCAGCAGGGAGATGAGGCAAGTGCTAATTGAGGTTCCGGCTGATGGGAGCTTTTTTAAGAAATCTGGACAACCCGAAGTGTGGCTGAAGCCTTTGATTGACCTAACAGATAGGACCAAGCTGGATAGTCACAGTTCTCTTACCTGGCCTAATGAGGCTGTGCATTCCTCCTTGAAGGTAACGTTCATTCTTTTGTATCTCATTCTTATGTAATTAACGTATCTAATCGATTTTGTTTTTGTAGATCAATCTCATAGGCACAGAACTCATGAAGAGGATTTCTAACATGGCGCAAGAGCTAAAGGAGTGGCACGCTGAAGCAGGGAATTGGAAGGGGCAATATGAAAGCCTGAGGCTCGACATGTAAGCCTTAGAAGAAGAAAAGAATACCTTGGAGCGGTATATGAGAGTTGTGGTTGTGGAGTTGGAAGTGGATAAGGCTTCTTCTAACCAAGCAGACAAAGACAAGAGCATTATTGAGTCTTCATTTGTTGAGAAATTATCCCGTTCCTCGGAAGAAGTTAGGAGCTTGAAAGCTTTGCTGGAGCAGAAGGAGGAATACTCAGCCGAGCTTGTGCAGTCACTTACCCGAACTCAGGAGGATCTTCACATTGCTTTAGACAAAACCCAACCTTTGGAGGAGTCAATTGTACCTTTAGGCTACCCATGAAGCTACTGAAGTCGAGAAGGATGTGTTAAGAGATGAGCTTCAGATACAGGAGAGAGATTATGAATGTCTCGAAGAGGCGGCAACTATCGATGTTAGTTGGGCGTACATGAGTTCTCGCCTCGATACATTGATGGAAATGAGTCGGGGAGATTTCGNCCAGTGAAGTCAACCCACCTCCTGAAGAAATTTTTTTTTTTTTTTTTAAGCAAATATACTACTAGGCTAGATACCTAGTAGCTAATATATGGTTCACCCCTTTTTTTTCTTTGTCTCAATTGGTGGTTACCGCCAGTCCCATCGGGGGTAAATTTGGATCTCTTTAAAGTCCCCAAATGACAACTTAGGGACACCTAAATGTATAAAAATTCTATACGGCTAAGTATATGTTAATACTTAGTTTTTACTTATCCGTTTTAATATACTAATGCAAGTATGACTTTTATTTTCCGTTGAGTTTATGTTTCACTCTTTAAGTCTTTTGCATGCTTTATTTTTTGAGGTTTTAGTTTTACCTCTGAGTTTTGCATATAGAATGCTTTAGATTACTCGTACCTTTTCGTAATAGGCACGGTGTCATATTAAATGTGTGCCTTTTTGTAGTAGGCATAATTTATGGAAGAGGGCCCTTTTTTTATCGACACTTAATGAAGAAGACGTCTCAACTTCATAAAGGTGTAATAATGCAATATATTGATAGGAATTTTTCACATGTTTAAGAATGTTTCTGAGGAAAGTTTTTTGTTTGAACTTTCACAACTTTTTACATGTGTTTGATTATCGTCTAAAACTCATGTTGCAACTGTTTTATTTTAACAGATTTGATATACACTTGTATTTCGTAACTGTTTGTATGTAACCATTTTTTCGAGTTAATACAAGAGAGCAACTGTTTTTCATTCGTAACATTTTTTATTCAAGTTGGGGTTTTCACCCGTAACTGTTTTTGTCAACAACAGTTTTCAATAAGCACGAGAAAAATGCTTTTGCATCCGTAACTGTTTTATTTGATAATAGTTTTCTACATGAGTACAAAGATTTCGTGACTGTTTTTAGTTACAACAATTTTTCTTTTGAATAAGTACAAAGATGCGCATTTCTTCCTCGTGGCTAACATTGCTAACATTTTGCCTTTTAACCTGAACATGTTCGAAGGTTTTTTGGATTAGAGGCTTTGTGTTTGAGTCTTTGGCTCTTTCAATTTTGCTCATATCACTTGGCTTGCTGGATCGATGGATCTTCAGGCTCGATCTTTGACTTTTTGATAGTCTTTTTTGCTTCATTTTTGCCTTCCATACTGTATAGTCCCCCAAGTGTTTGAGCTGTGAAGAACGAAATACCGAGCACTTGACTACTCCTTCCTTGTGGTCCTTTTCCTGAAAAGGAAAAACATACGGGGCTCGAAGGTATATAATTTAGATGATGACTGCTTAAACCTTTTAAAACATCCATCATAAAGTGTAGCCCTAGACCGGGAATTTAGTTATTTCCTCGCGTCTTTACAGGCCTAATATCATCATCTGGTGATGGGTTAGCTTTATGCCTATCATCTAAAAAAGTTAGTAAAATTTCAAATGTTCAAAATAAAATCGAACGTGTGATACCTGACCGGGGGTACTTCTTTTCCTTAAAAGTAGTACTTCTTCAAGTGAATGGCATTCCAACTTGTTGGTAGGATTGTGCCGTCCATAGCTTCCAACTCGTAGGCGCCCTTCCAAGCTATGCCTCGGATTTTGTAGGGTCCTTCCCAGTTTGGATTTAGCTTTCCTGCGCCTGCTTCTTTCGTTGATTGAAAGACTTTTTATGGACGAAGTGTCCAATCTTGAAGTACCAGAGATGAGCTTTACGGTTGTAATAATGCTCTATGATTTGTTTTTGAGCTGCCATCTATATCAGTGTTGCTTCTCTCCGTGGTTCGAGCAGGTCCAGATTGGTCCTCAATTCGTCGTCGTTTGCTTCCGGCTGTTGTAAACCTTATGCTTGGTTCGCCAATCTCCACAGGTATTAAGGCTTCTGAGCCATAGACAAGTGCGAACAGAGTTTCTCCCGTGGCTTTTTTGAAGTTGTTCTGTATGCCCATAATACCACTGGTAACTCATCAGGCCAGTTTCCTTTGGCTTTATCCAGCCGCTTCTTTAGATTGTTGATGATGACCTTATTCATTAACTCAGCTTGACCATTAGCCACGGGCTGGTATGGCGTTGAAGTGATCCGTTTGATTTGCCAGCTTTCAAAGAATTATGTGATTTGCGAGCCTATGAATTGTGGACCATTATCACACACGATCTACTTTGGTATCCCAAAGCGGCATATTATGTTTCGCCATAAGAAGCTTTTAACTTCCTTTTATCGCACTTGTTTGAATGCTTCTGCCTCTACCCGTTTTGTAAAATAGTCAGTTAGCATGAACAAAAACCGTACTTGTCCTTTAGCTGTGGGAAAAGGTACCACTATGTCCATACCCCATTTTATGAAAGGCCATGGGGATATTATTGGATGCAATAATTCCGCTAGTCGATGCATGTTATTGGCAAACCTTTGGCATCTGCGGTATTTGGATACCAAGTTCTCGGCCTCTTCTTCCATCTTAGGCCAATAGTATCCAGCTCTGATTAGGGTTTTCACTAAGGATGTCGCTCCTGAGTGATTTCCACAGTGTCCTTCATGGACTTCTTTCATCACAAACTCCGTTTGGTTAGGTCTGAGGCATTTTTCTAGGGGCCCCCCGAACATCCTGCAATATAATGAGTTGCGAATGAGGTAGTACCGTGCAGCTTTGCGGCGAAGTGCTTGAGTTGTTTTCTTGTCTTCAGGTACGGTGCCATTCTGCAAAAAAATTAGGATTTCGTTTCTCCAATCCCAGGTTAAATTGTTAAAAGTTACCTCATTTCTATCCCGGTGGATCATTGAATGGAATAGATGAACGACGATTGCATTGTCCTTGTTTGTTACTTCCATGACTGCTGCGAGGTTAGCTAATGCATCTTCTTCAGCATTTTCCTCTCTAGGTATTTGTACTACCTTCCATTTTTTGAATTGTCTCACGAGCTCTCGTGCCTTTTCCAAATATTGTAGCATCCTAGTCTCTCGAGCGATGTAAGTCCCGTGCATCTGATTTACTACCAGTTGGGAATCTCTTTTGATCATGATTTTCTTGATTGAAAGTTGTCGTGCAAGTTCTAATCCTATAATAACATCTTCGTACTCTGCCTCATTGTTAGTTATAGGATAACATTTGATAGCCTGTCGTGTCTTTTCTACCGTGGGTGATATTAAGACTATGCCTAAGACGACACCTTTTATATTGGAAGAACCATCGGTAAATAGGGTCCATAGACCCGGATAAACACTGTTGAAGAGTTGTAACTCTTTCTCCACTTCAGGGACAATGCTATTACTAAAGTCAGCGACAAAATCAGCTAAGATCTGAGATTTGATTGCAGTCCTAGGCTGATATATTATTTCATGCTCACTTAATTCTATGGCCCACTTGGCTAATCTTCCTGATAGTTCTTGTTTATGCAATATGTTTCTTAATGGATACGAGGTCACAATTGTGATTGGATGATATTGAAAGTATGGCCTTAATTTTCTAGATGCCATGATTAGAGCAAAGGCTAATTTTTCTAGATGTGGATATCTAGTTTCAGCATCTAGTAATGTCTTGCTTACATAATAAATAGGAGATTGTTTACCTTTATTCTCCCTTACCAACACTTCACTTACAACAATTTCCGAGACGACAAGGTAGACGTACAACCTCTCCCCCTCCTTTGGCTTCGACAGCAACAAAGGTTTTGATAGATATGACTTTAGATCTTTGAGAGCCTGTTGGCATTCTTCAATCCATTCGAACCGATTTTGGTTTTTGGGTTCTGCAAAGAATTTACAACTTTTCTCGGAAGATTTGGAAATGAATCTTCCTAAGGCTGCAATTCTTCCCATTAGTTTTTGAACTTCTTTTTTGTTTATAAGTACATTAGGTATTTCTTTTATAGCTTTAATTTGATCAGGATTTACCTCTATTCCCCTGTTTGATACAAGGAAACACAAGAATTTACCAGATTCTACGCCAAAAGCGCATTTTTCTGGATTCAACTTCATATTGTACCTGCGTAAAATGTCAAAGGTAATAGAGAGGTGCCGGAAATGGTCTTCCGCCCGTGTTGATTTTACCACCATGTCATCGATGTAACCTTCCATCGTTTTTCCCAGATGTTCCTAGAATATCTTGATCACTAGCCTTTGATAGGTGGCTCCAGCATTTTTCAAGCTAAAAGGCATGAGTTTATAACAGCAAGTCCCCCTGTTTGTAATAAAGGAGGTTTTTTCCTCGTCTGAGGTATCCATTTTAATCTGATTATAACCAGAATACGCATCTAGAAAGCTTAACAATTCTTGACCTGCGGTGGCATCAATTATTTGATCTATATGTGGTAACGGAATGCGTTTAGTCTCTTGGGGAAGGGTCTGCGCCCAGGGGCTCTTTTTAGCAATATGAATCTTTGGGGCATGCTTTATTTAAGTTAGTATAATCTACGCATACTCTCTATTTGCCATTCTTTTTAGGTACTACCACGGTGTTAGCTAGCCAGTTAGGGTATGTTACCTCACGTATCAAACCAATCTTCAAGAGTTTCTGTACCTCTTCGTCAATCACTTGGTTCTTGAATAGTCCTTGCTTTCTTTTCTTCTGCTTAACAGGTATGAAGGATGGATCTTCATTTAGTTTATGAGTCATCACTTCTAGTGGGGTACCTGTCATTTCTGTGTAGGACCATGCAAAGCAATCTGCGTTAGCCTTTAAATAATCAATTAACTTACCACTTTGACCGGGGCTCAGCCTCGTGCCTATATACACTTTTTGTTCAGACAATGGAACAACTTCGAGCTCTTCCGTAGTTTTTTTGATGTGCTCGTCTTCCTCCGATTCATGAATGACATCCGGTTTGGAATCTACATTCGTGTGGTCCAATGCACCTTTCGTGGTAACTTGATTCACCTTCTCGTGAGTATTTCTTCCATACCCGCTTCAGCAATAATACCTTCCGTACCTATTTGGGTAGTAATTTCTTACATGCCTGTTTGGTCAGTGTTAACTGCTTGGGAGATTCCCTTATTTTTTGATTCTTCCACCTCGCAGTTTGCTGATCGCCTCTAATTTGTTGAATCTCCTATTCAGAGGGGAATTTAATTACCTGATGCAAGGTTGAGGGTATTGCTTTATGTCATGGATCCATGGACTTCCCCCGATTACGTTATAAGCCATGTTAGTATTGATGAATTGGAACCCGGTACTTTTGATCACTCCCTCAGCATAAGTGCTAAGTTCAATTTCTCCTTTTGTTATAACCGTAGAGTTATCAAACCCTGATATGGCTTGTGCCCTTGGGATTACTTGATTCCCCAATAGCATTTCTTCCACAACTCTTAGAAAAATGATATTGTCTGAACTACCTAGATCAATCAACCTTTTTACGTTAGTGTCATGAATAAGTAAAGATATTACCAGAGCATTGTTGTGAGGAAGCATTAATCCGCCAATATCTGCATCATCGAAGGTTATATCGTCCGCTTCCAGATTTTCACGAACCCATTTTCCGTGTGTAATTTTGAACTTTGTGGTCGTTTTGGAGACCACTCTCTTTACTTCTTCACCTCTGTGTATCACGTTGACAGTTCGTTTTGGAGATGGAGGTTTTGGGGGCTCCTACATGTTCTTCATGTTTGCCTATTTACCTTTTTCACTGAACAATTCTGTCAAATAGCCCTGTTTCAATAATTGTTCTACCTCACCTTGCAAATATCTGCAATATGCAGTTTTGTGTCCATGATCATTATGTAATTCGCACCAGAGATCTGGGTTCCTCTTATTTGGATTCGACCTCATCTCTTTGGGCCATCGAACCTTATTACCCAAATTTCTTAACGCTGAAATTAGTTCGGAGGTACTTACGTTAAAGGTATGATTCCCCAATTTGAGCATTACCTCTAGGTTGTTGACCTTGATCCCTTCTGGATCTAGATGAAGACAAGCCCGCATCTCTGCTTGGTGGTCCATAATCTGACCTGGTGTTTTCGAACCTGGATCGAGTTTCACGTCTCGATGGTCCCAAGTAAGGATCGTACATGTTTTTACCTGATCTCCTGTCTGATTCTGAACGTCTGGATCTGCTATAATCTTCCTCTTTTGGACGAGCAATGGTATCTTCTTCTATTCGAAATTTAGTACTATACCTGTGNCTTTTGTCATTTAGATTACTTGCGAATGCCATGGCTGCCCAATTATCAGGCACCCTTGGTAGTTGCATTCTTTCTCGTTGAAACCTGTCTACAAATTCACGAAGTAGTTTCGTGTCTCCTTGTTTTATTTTAAAGATGTCCTCCATCCTTTTCTTGAATTTTTGCACGCCGGAGTGTGCCTTTATGAAAGAATCTGCAAGCTCAGCAAAAGAATCAATAGAGTTTTCAGGGAGAAGAGAATACCAGGTTAGCGCCCCTTTGGTAAGTGTTTCTCCAATTTTTTTAACCAGGATCGACTCAATTTCTTGTTTTGTTAAGTTGTTGCCCTTCACTCCGGTGGTAAAAGCAGTTACATGGTCGCGTGGGTTGGTTGTCCCGTCATATTTAGGTACGTCAGATATTTTAAAATTCTTTGGAATGGGTACGGGTGCTGCGCTTGGTTTCCAAGGTTGTTGAGAATATCTATCAACGTCAATGACTTTGATAACAGGTGGTACTCCAGGAATTTGTTAGATTCGATCGTTTCGTTCCTTCACCTATTTCTGCAAAGCTAGTAATAAAGTTTGTACATCAGAGTTATTAGATATACCTGGTCTCGCTTCGAGAGATTCATTAGGAGTATCTCCCCTTCCTGAGTTTGCAACCCAGATTGAGGATTTTCCATGGTGATGGTATTATTGGGGGGTGGTGTCGGTGGTACAGGTAACGCTGCCGGTAATCCCTTCGTAAATTCTTGCAAATCTTGGCTCACATACTCTGCAATCATTTACTTTACTCGATCTTGTTCCACTGTTTGATCATTATTATCACTGTTGTTATTGGATCTTTCTGGGGATTGTTCCCTTGAACCACGTGGGGTTCTTGAAGGCGATGGAACTGGGGTTCCATTCCTTTGCTGGTTGTTGTCGTTGCAGTTCGACATAGTTCAGAGGATATCTCTTGAAAAGCAAACAAAGATTATCAGATTCCCGGTAACAGAACCAATTTGTTTAACCAAAGAATTGAATTCTTTGCCCAAAGCTATTTTAAGAAGAACACGGGTTTCTGATAACAAAAGAATAAGATTATAATAGTAGGCAAACTTTTAAATGGAAAGTAGTAAGATGCACAGAAAGTAAGTATATTGCAATAGTAGTTCGGGATGATCCCTTTACAGGTTATATTTTACTCCCTTATATATGGAATTTCCTTATATAACGTTTGCCTTTTTCAGTGATTGAGCATTAATGACTAATAATGACTTCAATGTAACGTTACAATGAATCAACCGTAACTTTTGAGTGAATGTTGTGTAGTGTATGGATATCTAATTTGAAGATCTCTGAACCTGCCCTTTATTCTGTCCAAATACACTTTTGACTGTGTCTCTTCATCTTCTCAATTAGGTTGAAACTTCCGTAGCTAATTAGCCCGTGGATGTGATTTGTCGTGCCTCTTTGCCTCGTACCTCTTCTTAGAGTCCCGTCCATCTGTCGTGTCTTCATTGCTCCACGTTGACTATTGAGTCATCAAGAGTTATTACCGTGTGAAGTTCTTTTTTTTACCAATACAATCAGGTCCTCACAAATGCGAGATCTGCAGATATGATGTACCAACTATGTTTTCTAAGTGTAACCCACTCCGTAGCCTATCCAAGATTCACCCGAGCCCTCGGGGCTCTAAAACAAATATGTAGACAAGTCTTAAAATATTACATGAACTTGCTCGCGTGACCAAAACGCTAAGATAACACTTAAAACTACGAATTGAGCACCAAATCAAAAGAAACTTTCAAGAAAACTTTAAAGTTTCTTTTTCAACAACCGGGCGTTCGAATCACATCAAACCAACTACGTTTCTCACCAAATTTGACAGACAAGTCATAAATATAGTAATTAAGGTATACCGGGTTTCGAAACCAAAATACGAACCGGTATCCATAAATTCACACATTGATAAAACCTTTAGATTCATTAAGCCTTTAAACTTTCAAATTTAAAAAAAAAATGTGATAACTCGAGCTAGGGACTTCTGAATTCGATTCTGGGCATACGCCCAAGTCCTAAATCACGATACACACTCATCAGGGCCGTCAAAGCATCGATCGAGTCTGTTTTCTCAAAACATTGACCAAAGTCAACTCAAATGGGTTTAAAGGCAAAAATTTTATATTTTTATCAATTTTTAACATAAAATCTTTCCGGAAAAAACTCCCGAACTGTGCATGTAAATCGAGGAGGTCTAACATGAGGTATTGAGGCTTCGAAACATAGAGTTAGTTTCTAAAACATAAGATGACCTATCAGGTCATCACATAATAAATTATGCGGGAATACTCGTGCCCTCGAACTACTGAGAAAAGTTTAAATGCTCAAAACGACTTGTCGGATCGTCATAGAGGGTTTATTGAAAACAACCTCTCTACCTTCACAAAGGTGGGGGTAAGGTTTGCGTACAACTACCCTCCCCACACCCTACGATGTGGGATAAAACTAGGTATGTTATTGTTGTTGTTTATACATAAGGGTGATCTGGCTATATGTTCTTGTCCTTGCTCCTTTTTGGTACTAGGCAATTGTAGAAGCTTTTATATACTTCAGTGTACCTGCATTTGTGCATTTCGCCCCATTTTGGTAATTACCTTTTGTTCGGGTGTATTATCAAATGCTATAACATATGTTTTTCAAAAGACCAAAGTTCTCTTTACCATCTTCATAACTATAAAATACAGAATGTTAGCTTTTAAAAGCTTCTTCCTAATCTATTGTTTTGCCTCATTGACTTAAAAATTGACTTCAAGCATCCTTGAGCCTTCTTCTATTTGTATGTTCCTTCACTCTTGTCATTTTGTGGTAGTGGGTGCGGACTTGGCTGATATTCGACACGGACCTCAACCATTTTCGAATGATGAAGTATAAATTGGTTTTCCTATGTTATATTATTGTTGACATTATTGTTATTTCATGCTTCTGTAGGTGTTATTAACTTTTGTCAAATACTGCAAAAGATGACCAATAATAACATTGCGAATGCATCACCTTTGTCAATATGTAAGTCCTCTCATAATTTAATGTCACCTTGCAATCACCCAACATTCAAGAGTAATTAATTTTGTTCCAATACGTATGTAGATACTGAATGATATCATAAGTTAGTATAAAACATTTTGTTTACCCAATTTGATAGTCAATTACTTGCGCCAATGTTAATATACGCAGATTTATATCAAAAAGTTTTTGTTACGATTCGACTGGTCGTTCTGAGATTTTGCATTTCGTTCGGTGGTTTGAGGTCACTAATAGCTTCATATGATGTATTATGACTTGTATGTATGGTTGGTTTCGATGTCTGAGAGGTTCGGGATTGATTTGGAAGATAATTTTTCTTATTTAGAAGCTTTAAGTAAAGAGTTGACCAAGGTTTGACTTTTGAGTAAACAACCTCAGATTCGTATTTTAATGGTTCCAATAGGTTTGTATCATGATTTTGGATTTAGGCATGTGTCCGAATTTGGATTTGAAGGTTCCTAGGGTGATTTGGCTCTTTTTGGCGAACGTTGGAAATTTGAATTTTAAAAATCTCCTAAGTTTGACCGAGAGTTGACTTTGTGGATATAGAATACGGGTTTCAGTTTCAAAACTTGAAATATGCCCATTATGTCATTTAGGATTTCTGTGCAATGTTTAGTGTTATTCCGAGTTGGTTTAGTAGGAATTAGATGCTTAGTTCTGATTTTGGAAGTTCTTGAGTTCCATTATGATTTTGATGCGTCTTGGTGTTCGATTCGTGGTTTTATATGTTGATGATCCGAGTGCGCGAGCGAGTTCGCATAAGGTTGATGTACATTTTGGTATAATTGGACGAGGTGCCGAGGGGCTCGGGAGAGTTTCATATTGTTTTTGCTAAGTTGAGCGTGCTGGTTCTGGTTTCCTCGCATTTGCGATGAGGAGGTCGCAAATACAACCATCGGAGTTGTGAAGGTGTGGTACCAGTTGCAACTCAGGGCTACAGGGAAGGGACCTCATATTTGCGAGGATAGCATCGCATTTGCAAGTGCTGGGATGTCCGATTTGGGAGATTTCATGTCGCTTTTACAACTGGTCGCATGGGGAGGGCTTCCCATTTGCGAAGAATTTTGTCCCAAATTCAACCTGTACATGGATTTTCTGGGTTCTCTTTTGTGAGCCTTTTTCGCTATTGCGGAGTTCGCATTTGCCAATCCTTGGTCGCTAATGCAACATCTGTAGCTGTGAACAACTAATTTTTGACCACACTTAAATGTTATACTATTTTAGTAGAAATATTCCTTTTAGGCCTAATGTTGATGTTTTAAGCTTTTATCTTACACTTAGTAGATTTTATTTAATTAAAGTAAATAAATAAATAATAATAATAATACTCACATTCTTAAAGTGTATATATATGGAGTACCTTTTAATTAAATTTAATAAGTAAATTATTATATTTTCTTTTGTATGATTTAAACTATAGTGTAAATATTGAGTTTTCTTATTTTTATAGTTTACTTCAAGTCCAAAAGTAGGATGGATGTGTGTGTGTGTGTATATATATATATACACACGTTACCATCTTTTATGTAAGATTTAGAAAATTAAAACAAAAAAAAAGTTTTAAAAAAAAGTTAAAAAAAAAAAAGAAAAAAAAAAGAATTTTTTTTATTAAAATAAAACTTTGAAGCTAAAGTTAGGATAAACATTGTTGATAACAAACTTTATCTAAAAAAATCTGATTTTTTTTAAGATTAGCTAACTAACCTAAAATTTTTAGCCTAAAAATCTCACACTCCTACTCTCATACAATATCATATTTGACCAACCACTTCATCCATCTTATTCTATAAATAGACAAAAACAAAAAGAAAAAAAGTAGGTCAGAAAGAACAAAAGAAGAAAGAACGAAAAGAAAAAGAGGAGACAGAAAAGGACGAAAGAAAGGGAAAAGAGAGATCAGAAGGAAAGAAAAAGGAAAAAAAAAAAAAAGAAGAAGAAGAAGAAAAAGAATCAAAAAGTCAGAATAAGGCTTTAATATTCTCCCATTTAAAGGTAATACTCAATCTCCTATTGTTTATTTATTTTTAGCTTTCTTTTGTATTCTAAATAACGTCTGTTTCTTCTTGTTATCTATATATATATATGAATGTTTAAAATTAGTGTAAAATTTGTGCCTAACTTTACTAAGATGAAATATGTTCCTAAATTTTGATCTTTAATTCTACTCTATTCTTTTCGCCATAAAGCACATGAAATCTTAAACCAAAGATAGTTCATATAATTGTTAAAATCTTTTTTCCAACAAAAATACTTCTCTGGTCAAACTCTATTTAATGTCTGAATTTATTATTATTAATTTTGGTTGTTAACGCTTTGAACGTAAATCCTTAGAAATATGTTAGGTCCCTACTTTATTTGACGTTAAAACTTACTTTCTTTTAGTTAATTTTTTTTTCCTTTTCCTCAAACTTATATTCTGTTAACTAGTATTTTGTACAAATGAGTTTAGTGATAAATTTTGTGTAAGTTAGTTTATTTATTTTAGATAGTTTTGATTTCGTTTTTCCAAAACTTGATTCATATAATATCGTAATGCAAATTTTATGGATTTGGTCAGGATCCCATTAGTTAAAAAGAATAAAGTTAGTTTAAAAATGTATTGAGCCTAAATATAACTTCGAGCTTATTCCATCAATAAATAAGTTTTATAGTGAGATAAGGGTTGCTAACTAATTCAAAGCCCGTTATAAGAAATAAAATAATCATAGTAGTAATAACAAAAATAATTGTGAGGCTAATTTAAGACTCGTTCCAATAAATAAAAAAGAAAAAAAATATACTACAATATACAAATAAATCTCTCGAATCTGGAAGAGACAAAACAAATGAAACACTCTAAAATACTAGAAAACTTTAGATGTACTTTAAATATTAGCCCATGTGTTCATACCCGAATCTTGGATTGATATACTTAAATAATAAAAGGATCATGTGCGTATTCCGCGTCTCGACGCCTTCAAATTAAAAATAATTATGTGATAACCATGTGTACATTTTGTACATTGGTTCAACATTTAATTTCAAAGAGGTACCTTGTATGCATACCGCATCTTGGTGAACACAATTAAAAAAAATATAAAAATTAATTAAGCGATAATAAATAAGCCATGATCAATAAAATACAAGAATAGCTAAAAATTTATTTAAGCCTTACATTAGTCAATAAAGCGACCGTGCTAGAATCACGGAACTTGAGGGGTGCCTTACACCTTCCTCTCGGTCAACAGAATTCCTTACTCAGTCTTCTGTTTTCGTAGACCATGAATTAGGAGTCAAATCTTCCTTTTGATACGGGATTCAATAAAAGGTGACTTGGAACACCAAAACTCAATTCCAAGTGGTGACTCTAAATAATAAATAATGCCTTTCAAAACGTCACTTTAATTGAAAAAACTCTTCTAACTCAGCCTCGTAATAAAGTTGTGGGACCTAAAAGAGGTGTGATAGCTATGGCGACTCTATTGGGGACAATTAATAAGGATTCGAGCTTTGTATATTGACTCTTATTTTGCTTTTATCATGTTTTGAATATTATTGTGTTTGGAAGCCTAATGTGCTATTTGTTGCTTATTTACCGCTTTAATATTTATTTGAACTGTGATATAAACTGTATCCTCTCTCGCACCCCTCTGAGTCTTCTTATAGGTAGTTATGTTGTGTTTTCCTACCAGCATCACTAAAATTTTTGTCTTAAGATAAAGCCAGTTAGCCTATCAGCTTCTGGTGAAGGATTTAGTCACACATGATTAGACTGGAGAGCCGTTAGCTAGCCAGTTCTGTTGTACTACTGGTGATGCTTGACGCTCCTCGGCTCTGGTTGTCCGCCCGGGTAAGCCAGGTCTAGATACCATCTCCTTTAAGATTTGAAAACTTAGAAGAACATGCCACAAGCAATGAATATCCCTAGTAGGCTACGTTTTATTTGCATCATGTGCATTGGACTTAGCCGGACTCGGCACGGGTACCTATTTTTTCTGACCAAAATATTCATATTTATGTGCTACATGTAACATTATTTGGTTGGCTTTAGGATAGATCGATTAAACAGATGAGAGAGAAAGAGAAAATTTCCTCCAAGTGTTCATAAAATATTTTTTTTCTTAATAAATAAATAAATTTTTGAAGGGTTCTAATATGTAAAAGCACAATTTTCAAAATAGTTTTTTTTTTTAAATTTATTTTAACCGAACTATGCGGGTTTGATCTCACCGGATATGGGATACGTAGGCAACCTTCATCAGGTTCAACCCCATTTTAAAAAAAATATATAAAAATATAAAACAAAAAAAAAGGTGTATATGGACTATTATTTTTCTCTTACTGTAAAAAATAAAATAAAATATGAAAATAATAATATAGTTACTTTGTCAGTTTTTTGTATCTTTCGACAAGTTTTGCTCATATGTTCGGTCCTTTTGTCGAAATAGCCTTAAAACCTTCCTCGAAAATGCAAAATGGTCGTTTTAACAAAATAGACCAGTTTTTATGTTCACAAAACAAATGAATAGTCATTTTAAGTCTTTTTTTCTTTCTCATAATTATTTTACTAATTTAACTTATTTTTTTTAGTCCCATAGTTTGGTTTTATTTTTTTATTTTTTATAGAGTCAAAATCCGAGAAATTGAAATTTTTGTGTCAATAATATATTAAAATCTAACTCCGTGTCTGGATAAATAGGTACACCATGAGTGGAGAAAGAGGTAACTCCGAAAAGGGGCACAGGTCAGAAGGCATACTAGATTTTCTTATTGTTGATCGGATACAACAATTGTTGTGGGATTGGTGGAGAGTTTTAAGGAATATGAGTGAAACCAGATAAAGAAGTACTTGGGACATTTGGTTCACATGATGACGATCAAGCCTAGGAGGGATGTGACCGAAGCTTTGATTCTGCACTGGGATCCCGAAAACAATGTGTTCCATTTTACTGACTGTGAAATGACTCCGACCTTGGAGGAAATCATCTATTTCCAGGGGTGGGGCCGCAGTCTTCGCCGGCAAAGGCCCATTGTACCAAAAAATGTGAATGAGGGTTAATTTCTGAAGCTCCTGAACATAAATTATGGAGAGTATGAAGGTTTAGGAGGTACGTGGGCTAACTTGGGATTTCTGCTTCATTTGTACGGCCTAGAATGCAATTTTGAAAGGCATGTGGGAAAATTAATCGAAGGAAGACAAGGAAACATGGAAGATACACAAGAGGTTTGCATTTATGGTTGCTTTTTTGGGGCGTGTAGTTTTTCCGAAAAGGGCAGGACGCATTGACATCCGCTTGGCAGGTGTGGTTGAGGCTCTGACCTCAAAAGGGAATGAGTATACTTTGGTCCCTATGATTCTTTCTTCCATTTTTCGTGATTTAACTAGATGTAAATTGGGCGCACAAAACTTTGATGGCTGCAACATTTTGTTACATATATGATTTTTGGAGCATTTTTATCGTCATCCTACTATCACTAATTTTTGTGAGCTCTGGCCCAATCGCACTTATGATCACCAGAAAAATATTGATAAATGTGATTTACCAGAAGGGATTGATGCCTGGAAAAAGCTGCTTCTTACTTTGTCAGCCAAA
>MDKJ01050505.1:0-12913 GCA_005239525.1 Nicotiana knightiana | reverse complement strand
CGCTATCAAAATCGCTCCCCTCGCCGCCAACCACACAAAGAAACACACCTTTCTTGGTGCTCTTGGAATCCAAATAGAGTAATGAGGGAAAACTTGTTCCTCTCTCACTAATAACCTCTTATAATAAAATTTAACCGTGAATAATCCATTTTTACTCTCCCGCCATCTCCATACATCCGATACATTATTCGGTGTATCCAACCCATACAATACCTCAACTAGATTGTGAAATTCTTCCATCTCCCAATCCTGTAGGTTCCTCCTAAATCTCAAATCCCAATGAAGCACCCCTCCGTGGGACCTACAAATTTGTTGGACCGTCATCTCTCTCTGGCAAGAACTCTATATAAGTTAGGGAAAACTTCCCTCAACTCGATTTCCCCGCACCACTTATGCACCCAAAAATTAATCCGGTTTATGTCCCCAACCCTAAAGGAAATATGGCCACTAAAATCTTCCCACCCCTTCATAATACTCCTCCATAAGCCACAACCAAACAGTACTCTATGTTTCTAGTCCTCCACCCCCCTCCATAATACCATATTTTTCTGCTACCACCCCCCTCCAGAATGCACTCTCCTCCACCCCAAATCTCCATATCCACTTCCCTAGCAAAGCTTTGTTGAAGACTTTGAGATCTTTCACCCCGAGACCTCCCCATTCCTTGATGTGACAACTTTCCAGTTCACTAAATGATAATTTCTTGCTCCTTCAACTGTGTCCCATAAAAAGTTTCGTTGAAGTCTTTCCAACCTCTCAGTCACTTTACCCGGAGCCTGCAAAAGTGACATATAATATGTAGGTATGCTAGATAGAGTGCTTTTGATCAAAACTTCTTTCCCTCCTTTCGACAAGTAAGTTTTCATCAGTATTCATAAAGGCACGACTGAACTCTGAAACTAGGTGCAGCTGAGGCTGAACGCTTCATCTTGCTTAGGCAGTTCTTTAGTGCCCTAAATAAGGTTCTAAGGCCTGTGCCTCATTGTTGGCTCTATCTTGAAGGGGCGGGGATAAACAATTAATAAGCTGGAAAACGATATACTAAAGGTTTAGAAAATGTTATGAATGAATATGCCAGCGTTTGCTTAAGAAAACTAGTCAGAAAGATTGAATTAAAGCTTAAAACTGCATTTTACATTTGGATTAGAAGTTTAAAATGATTTTTGAACTTAACTGACATGATTTTCCTTATAAAAAAAAAAAACTTAACTGACATGATTTCTTATTCATATGTTTCACTTAATTGCAGATTTCTTTTTTTCCAAATTTCTTTGTACATACAACTTCTTTGTCCTTGTATTGATTTTTCTTCATCACTCATATGTCATTTTTTTAAGTTTTCTTTCTTTATTTGCACCTTTCTTTGGGGGCATTGACATTGCGCTTAAAGTCACAGGGGACCTTGACACTTTTCTACGCCTTTGCATTTGACATATTGGTAGTTTTCATATCGCATGTTGGTCTATGTTATTCAGGCTGTAATCAGAGTACGGTTTCCGGATAATTATACATTGGAGGCCACGTTTCATCCATCTGAGACAATCCAAAGCTTACTTGACCTTCTTATGAAAGTGATTGCTCACCCTGAACTTCCTTTCTATCTCTGTAAGAGTATACTAAACAGTTGATACATTTTACTGTTCCTATGTTTTATTCACGTGAGCAGTTTATAATAGCGTTGCTGAAGATGGATTTTTGTCTATAATTTCAGATACTACTCCTCCTAAGAAGCAAATAAAAGATGTATCTCAGGATTTCTATTCTGCTGGATTTATTCCTGGTGCTATTGTCTATTTCTCTTATGATCTACCCAAAGGTTAGTGCAAACTATTCTTTGAATCCTCTGCTCTTTTGTAACTTTAGTTCTTTGAAAACCTCTATTATATATGTTAGATAAACAACAACAATAACAACTACCCAGTATATTCCCACCATGTGCTGGAAAGGGTAGGATATGTATGCAACTTTACTCCTACCCTGGAAGGGTAGAGAGACTGTTTCCGAAATGACCCTCGGCTAGAGAAAGTGAAGGGAGCTCTTTTAACAAGTGATAGCAAGACAAATCGTTAGAAAACTAAATTAGAGATAACAACAAAGAATATGAAAGAGGTACCAATAACAAGCTATAGCAAGATAGTCTATTCGGGCAAAAGGTCCGAGGCGGCATACGAGAATATGGCGAAGTGCTGCTAGCAACTACAAAATTACCGAAGGTAAGTAGTAACAGAACAGGACACGTGACTATAGCAAACTAAGGAAAAGAGGGAACCATACTAGCACTAATACCATCGAACTAGGGAAGACAAAGAGAAACGCACGACTACCTACTATCCTTCCACCCTAATCTTACACCTCCATACCCTTCTATCTAGGGTCATGTCCTCGGTCAGCTCAAGCTGCGCCATGTCCCACCTGATCACTTCACCCCAAGACTTCTTAGGTCTACCTCTGCCCCTCCTCTCACCTCCCATGGGCAACCACTCACATCTCCTGACTGGGGCACTTGTGCTTCTCCTCTTAACATGCCCAAACCATCTCAATCTTGCCTCACGCATCTTAGCCTCCTCCACAGGGAGCACCCCCTAGTCCCACCTTGTCCCGAATAACTTCATTCCTAATTCTATCCAATCTAGTATGCCCACACATCCATCTCAACATCCTCATTTCCGCTACTTTCATTTGCTGGATATGAGACTTCTTGACTGGCCAATACTCTGTCCCATGCAACATAGTCGGTCTGACCACTACCTTGTAGAACTTACCCTTAAGTTTCAATGGCACATTCTTATCACACAAGACACCGGAAGCGAGCCTCCACTTCACCCATCCTGCTCCGATACGGTGAGTAACATCCTCATCTATCTCCCCATCCTTCTGAATTATGGATCCCAGATATTTGAAACTCTCTCTTGGGAATGACTTGTGTATCGAGTCTCACATCTCCGTCCGCCTCCCGGGTAACACCGCTGAACTTGCACTCCAAGTATTCTATCTTGTTCCTGCTTAACTTGAAACCCTTCAACTCTAAAGTATGTCTCCAGACCTCCAGCCTCTCGTTAACGCCACCACGCGTCTCATCAATCAGTACTATGTCATCCGCAAATACACCAAGGCACCCCCCTTGAATGTGACGCGTCAAAGAATCCATCGCCAGGGAAAACAAAAACGGGCTAAGTGTTGATCCCTGATGCAACTCCATCTCAACCGAAAAGTAATCAGAGTCTCCTCCTGCTGTCCTCACCCATGTCTTAGCCCCATCATACATGTCCTGAATCACTCTGATAACCTCCAAGCATCTCCAAAGAACCTCTCTCGGTACTTTGTCATATGCTTTCTGCAGGTCAATGAACACCATATGCAAATCCTTCTTCACCGCCCTATACCGCTCCACCAATCACCTCACAATGTGAATGGCCTCAGTAGTCGACCGCCCCGGCATGAAACCAAACTGGTTCTCGAAAATGGACACACACCTCCTCAATCATCCTCTCCCACACTTTCATCGTATGGCTTAACAATTTGATACCCCTATAGTTGTTGCAGTTTTGGATATCCCTCTTGTTCTTGTACAACGGGATCATCGTGCTCCGCCTCCACTCTTCGGGCATCTTCTTCGTCCTAAAAATGACGTTAAACAACCTAGCAAGCCATTCCAAACCCTCCTTGCCCACACTCTTCCAGAATTCCACCGGGATCTCGTCCGGCCCAGTCGCTCTACCCCTGCTCATCCTACGCATAGCCTCTATCACCTCACCCACTCGTATGCGTTTACAGTATCTATATGTTACATAGTTATGTGTAAATAGTCCTAGTCCCATATGTAGGAGTAGAATATGTCCTAGTCCCATATGTAGTAGGAGTAGAATATGTATTATATATATGACTCATTGTATCATTGTTAATAATAGATTTTTCTCCCGTGCTTCCTCACATGGTATCAGAGCTTCAGTGAGAAAATTATCGTTGTGCGTCATTCCAGCAACATCCCGGAAGAAAGATCTCACCGCCGTGCAATTTCCGGCAACTTCGTCTTGTTCCCAGGGTTCATCACTGCTACAGTGGTACTGTGCATATACCAGTACCACCATCAGATCTGAAACTCTTGTGCGACCAAACCCCTAAAATTCCAATCTCATCAGAACAGTCACCGTGCGTCTTTCCGGTTGACGACCCAAGATTGATTTGCGTTATCTCCTCATTGGTAAGTGTTGTGCGAAAACCAACACTACCATCTTGTTCGGAAAAGTAAGACGACAAAAACCTAGTCAATCGCGCCGGCAGAAAATCGCGCGCCTCCACGCACCGCCAGAACTAGGATTCCGGACTCGTCCAGTGATTCCGAGCCTACCCATATAAATTACATCAAATTCTGACAACTTTTATTTTTTCCACATCCGGCGTGAACAGTAATTTCCATAATAAGTTTGTGTATTCTGGTGGTATTTTAGAACCTATTTTGTAGTGTGTAATTCAGCTTAGTCTCACTATTTTCAATTTTTTCCGGCAATTGTTCGGCCAACTTTTTTTATGAGCAACCACCTGGTTTTGTTGCTCAGGGGGAGTCTAGTGGCCTTGCATGTCGAATGATCAGCTTGCAAATATTTTCACCAAGTCCCTCACTGGTCCTCATATTAGTTATATATGTAACAAGTTCGGTACTAATGATTTGTATGCACCGGCTTGAGGGGGAGTATTAGATAGTTATATGTAAATAGTCCTAGTCCCATATGTAATAGGAGTAGAATATGTCCTAGTCCTATATGTAGTAGGAGTAGAATATGTCCTAGTCCCATATGTAGTAGGAGTAGAATATGTATTATATATATGGCTCATTGTATCATTGTTAATAATAGATTTTTCTCCCGTGCTTTCTCACAATATATTAGGACATAGAACCTGCAACAACTTGCATACTTCAGTGGTGATTTAATGATGTTTAATGTTTTCGGTAATCCTTCTAAGGAAACATTGCAACGGGGAGGTGTGAGGAACTAACGTACCTTTAACTTTAAGAGAATCTTTCTCCTTGAGCCAATCATGACGAATACAATTTTTCTTGGAGAAGAAAATCATGACGAATTCACTTCTACTTAGTCCTTGTCCTTTTAGAGGGAAGGTTTATATTTGTTAATCAATAATCTGCTAAGCCATCTCTTTTGATCATTGGAACCCTGTGTCTCATATTTGATTGAAAGCTGTCCGCGATTAATTTCTAAGAATAGCTATCATCACCCGGCTTCCTTAGCTCTTTGTAGGAGATATTATGTAAATCCTCGGCTGTGATATTATTGTTAGCAAGACCCTCTTAATGCTGGTTTTAATCAATAAGAGTTGTTCTTAAAAAATAAAAATTAAAAAAACCAAGGTCTCCATCACCCATCTCTCTAAAGGCTCATATACATACTCTTTTCACCTACTTATTTACGTAATTTCTTATCTTATTTATGATTGGTAAGACACCTAAGCTGGTATATGTACTCTTACCAATGGATATACGTAAGACACCACAAATATTTGGTTTACTCGTGCGTCAACAGGCACTTGCCGTGCCAGATCGTGGCTGTCCATTTGGAAATGGGAGGCTATAGATTGCTGAGTGCTCACTTTGATTTGAGATCAAGCAAACAATTCTTTGAGAGAGAAGCAAAAGGAGTTCCTCCCAACAGTCTCTATCTCTCTTTGAGCTTCCCTTGTGGCTTTATGCTTTTAGCATTTTTCTTATTTCCAAACACTTCTTGCACACAAAATAAGTACACAAGGTAGCTATGCTTGATCAAGCTACGTAAGGATTAAGTGCAAGAGCTAGTTTGATGATGGCAACAATTTTTAGTAATGCTGAATTTGGTCTCTGCCAAGAGGAAAGAGTTTTGGAGAAGCGAGCATTGGAAAGTATACAAGAATGTGATACATGGCTCTACAATGACACTTCAATTAGATTCTTTTTTCAGATTATGGAGGGGATTCTCTTTTTGCCAAAATGGAACTTTTTTTTGCTGATTTTGGTACAAGGGATAATGAAGCAGGAGAACTTTGTTGATCAGCAATGTGGTAGGTGGGAATTGCTAGAGGTAGAAGGTTTTAGGTTGGGTGACAGTTAGGATTATCTTCTCTCTTTCTTCTCCTTTCTCTGGGGTTGGGGGTGGAGGTTTGCTATATGTCGCATGGCTAAGATTTGTTCTTCCATATTGATGCTCTTGGGAAACTCTAGAATCAAAGGTTCCAAGTGTAATTAGTAGAGGTACATGTAAAAGCATTCATGTAGACACTTTCAGTTTTTACATATCTTAATTTTGAAGGATTTGCACAAAAGTACCCATGCCGACCTTATACCATCAGATATTTTAGTGTGTCAAGGCAAATGAGAAGTAATCCGTTCTCAATATCCACTGCTGGATATTTGTCTTCTGTTTCGTTTGGTATATATGCCCAGTTCTAATGAATCTTTTGCTGACGTCTTTTGTGTTATAATTAGGTTTATTGTTCGTTCACATGCGCCCTCACCTCTCTCTTAAGAGTATTTCTATTCAAGTTAATCTTATGGCTCATCTTATTCTCAGGTGATGATGGTGCTGCAGCATCAGGACCTTACCTTCAAGAAGAGGTCACGTCTTTGCAAGGATTGGATTCTATGATAGAGAAGATGGAGCCTGGTGAACCTAGCAGAGATGAACTTCCCAAAACCAACCCCCCTGCTTCAGTACCAGATCAAAAGCCTGGTGATAAGAAGAAGATTAAGCCAAAGTGGTTGAAACTGTGATATCATTGATTTCAGGGTTATGGCTATAGTCTACTCTAATCCGTGTTATGTATAATCATTGCTGGTTCTGTGATCAGTTTGTCACTAGAAGCGAAAACATATGTACATGGTGCTCTTTGCTTCAACTGGATAGTCACTTTCTGGAGTTGTACGTCACAAGAGGAGGTTGGAATTTGGAAATATGTGCCTCATCTAAATAATGGTTTCCCTTAATCCTTGATTCAATTGGCATATAGGTTGAATATGAACTTTTAGATATTTCTTTACTTGACCTGCAATATATTCTCAAATATCTAAAATGATAGAACTCGACTGTAAACACGAGGGTGGCCCTTCCATTACTGAATATGAAAACTGGTTCATGGTTAACCAAATTACATATAAAGTTTTACCATCTATTGCTAAATTTGAGCTTCTGCTACTTGCTTCATCCCTCTAGCGAGAAAGAATTAGTGAAACTTGATTTTAGCTGGTCAACATGGTTCTCTACCTTTACTACGCAGGGGTAAGGTCTGCCGGTTGGTACCTCACATAACATGTGGGAATATACTGACATTTTTTTTTGTTGTTTGAGTGTTAGATAGTGGTTGAAGATTTGATGATTGTCTGACGTTCAAAGTGAAATGAACATAAATAGGAGAGAAAAAGGAAAGGAAGACTGGTTTAGATGTCGGAAGACATTTCCAGTTTCAGAAATGACAGCTCATGGTCTCCCCTCATCAGAAAATGGGGAAAAGACTAAAGACTAAAGAGAGGAGGAAATGGCAAAGAATTTCGGCCTTGTGAATGAAAACTAGTAGTAATTTTGGACAACTTGTTATAAAAAGAAAAGTTCCACAAAAGCTCCTAAACAGTATAAGCAAAGAATTCCAGTCTCTCTCTCTCTCTCGGTCAAAATAAGCAGCCTCTATTATGCTCATTGAATATAGCAAATAAAGATTTATTTTGACTCGTGGAGAATAAAATCAGCTTCGTAGTATAACAAAATGTCACCAGATCTGCCTCATTATTTTATTGTAGGGCTAGCAAATGAAATGAAATCTCCCTCAGGCTACAGAAAAGTTGGTGACCTCCATGTGACATCAATTATGTTACGCGACGCCTTCCTGATATTCCTTGGAAGGGCGATGTAAGGCTAAGCAACCGATGTTCGTGTAGTCGCTATCAGTCAACTGAAGTCCTCCCGTACGCTAGACGAGATTGTAAGCGATGTACGAAAAAATCATTGTCAAAAGCAATTGAGAGAACCGAAAAGAGAATTGAGAATGAAAAAAAGCTTGATTGCATTAACTAGAGAGGGAGAGACACCAATACAGAGAACTAGAAAGTTTGATTGCTTGATCGCCCCTAATAGTACTTAAAAAAAATAAACAAAAGTTACAGGACTTACATAACTAGAGAGACATAATGGAAATACATAACCAGAACGCCATGGGGCGCGCCCAAAAGTTCATGGAACATGACTGGAAAGTCGCCCATGACAATTATTATGTAAACATCACAGTTAACTTACTAAAACGGAATATTGATATACTCCATTTGTTTAAAAAATAATATTACTGATACTTTTAATTAATTTCACGAAAAGAATAATACTTTTTAAAATTAAAAATATTTAAATTTAAATTTATTATTTTATTTTTAATAATAAGCTCTTATAGGCATATACGTAAATATTATGGCACATTTAGGATATAAATTTCAAAATTTTTATAATCACACAGATGTTATGTAATATTTAAAATAAAAAATTTTAAAAACCTGCTTTTCTCTTATATAACTTGTTTAGATGGTTGTTACACATCGTTCTATAATGTATTGTATTGTATTGTACTGTATCGTTTGATGAATACAATATTTGAATAGATTATATTGTTTGTTGTTGTTTCATGATATCACACATAAACAATATAAAGAATAAACTTGTAATATTATAAATAAAAATTATGGTACGAGATAAATTTATTATATAAAAAAGAAGGGTAAATGATAAAATAAAATAAAATTATTTTAATAATAATAAAGGGTGAGATGAGAAAAAAGATAAGATAACGATGCAACCACACCGAATCGATCGTTACATAAAGTGATTTTATTTTGTTATTACGTAACGACGGATTTAACGATACAATACAATAAAATTTAAAAACAATCAAAACAAACATCGTATTAAAAATAACAAGATGTAATACAATAGGTAACAACCTTCCAAACAAGCTGTTAAGTTTAAATCTCGAGAACATCGAATGGTCCACCCACTTTTGACTATGGCAGTGCGTAAATTTTCTAAAATCCTAGTACCATAAAGTGTTTGTTCATGATTTAACAGGTGCGGCAATCAGAAATTACAATTTTTTTTGTTTTTTTTGTTTTTGTTTTTTGTTTTGTTTTTACTGTCCAAATTAGACTTCTGAAGATTAGCTATGTGACTATGTGAAAAAGTGTAAAATGGAGAAAGACGTAGCCAACAATGAGAGTCGTCCAAACTACGGCGGCTCTATAGATCGTATAATTGCATAATTCATATGCAAGTCAAAAAAAGTGGTAGGTGAAGGGCATCTCTATAATATTTATATTATAATTACAGTATATTGTAGTATCTTACAAAAATCCTTTAAATCACCGAAAACTTCGTTTCGCTTTTTGCCTCTATTTTGCTCCTTGTACTCTCTTGTTGCTTTTTTCTTTTTGTCTCTCACAATTTTCTTCAGGTTTGATCCAACCCCTTTTCAATACCTAAAAAAGTTGGTTTCTTGACACTATTTCTACTCAACTTCTGTGTCTAAGTTTGGTGAATTACTATAACTACTTTTTTCATAATTTGTTAATTTTGATCTGTTAGTTCATTTCTTGCTTAATCAATGTTACTTCGTTTGATCTTTCTTACATCGTTGTTTGCTAATTCAGATTTAATTATATGCTTATGTTATCATCAACTGCTCCTTCACTGTAGTCTTTTTTTAGTATCTTTCTTGGATCCTCAATATTTGTAGTCAAAATTAGCATAAGTTGATTACTTTTTGCAGCTATACCAAATCTTGTTAACTTTTCATTTTTCAGAATCTTCCATACTATTCTCAATAAAAAAGCTTGCATGTTAGTGTTCGATCTAATACTGTTGTTTTAATCACAAACTCACAAGGTTCACATGTTATATGCTAGTTTTTGATTTGAGTGGTTATTAATTTATAGATCAGAACTCTCAAGGTTGAAGTGATCATACTTGGCTGAATTGAGTATTGTCTTCTTTGTGAATACTACCAGTCAAAATTAGCAAAGTTGATTATTTTGTCCAGTAGTATCAAATCTTGTTAACTTGCCATTTTTCAGAATCATGTTACTGTATCGAATGAATACTGTTACTTTTATCACAAAATTGATAAGTTGTTTGCTTTTTGCATCCATATCAAATCTTGTTAACTACCCACTTTTCCTAATCATTCATGTTAGTATTTGATGGACTGGATACTGTTGTTTTAATCACAACTCACAAGGTTCAGATGTTATATGTCAGTGCTTGATTGACTGGTCATTGATTTACAGATCAGAAATCGCAAGGTTGAAGTGATCATACCTGGCTGAATTGAGTTCAAGCTGGTGGTGGGTCCTTGAAGATGGCAGCATCATGGTGCATTGAAAAAAGAGGTTCTCCTCGGCTCGATTCTTTTAGAGATAATGATAATATACCTGAAACTGGGTGTCTTTCCATTGTTGTTCTTGGCGCTTCTGGTGATCTTGCCAAGAAGAAAACTTTTCCTGCGCTCTTCAACCTCTACCGACAGGTGCAATTCACATCTCATTACTTTTATTCTGTACTAGATTGACATTTGGTGTTTGTTCTTTGTGGTAATCTATTGTGACAATGCTATATCTATGACCTAATCATAAAACAAAAATCTAACTAATCATGCGTAGTTATACTACTAGTTAAACAGTCGTATGGAGCTCATTCGGGCAATATGCTAACCTTTAGCATTGGGCTGGGCACTCGCAGGGGTTCCTGCAATCCAATGAAGTTCACATTTTTGGCTATGCAAGGACCAAAATTTCTGACGACGACTTGAGAAGCCGTATCCGTGGGTGAGTGAGATACCTCTTACATTTTTCCTGTCTCCATCTCGCGATGAAGTAGTTCTTGTTCGCTTGTCTCTATTGATGTCAATGTTCAGATACTTTTTGTCTTTGTCTCCTCCTCAATATGGGAAAGCGAGGATGTACCACAACTTTGAATTATTCTTTTATTTTATTTTTGAAAATAAGGTTTCAAGCTCATCTGTTCTTCTGTAGGATGGTTCTTTGCCACCATGTGCCCCCTACACTCCCCCAAAAAGAAAAATCTTTTCGTTAAAGTTTAGCTGCTTTTCTCTCCTTGAGTCGTGTGTCTATCGGAAACAGCCTCTCTATCTTTATAAGGTAGGGGTAAGGTCTGCGTACACACTACCTCCTCAGACCCCACTTTTGGGATTACACTGGGTTTGTTGTTATTGTTGTTGTTAGCTTCTTTTCTAATTAGAGTATTCTTCTACTTGTATAGTTTCACTTTACTGCAGTACACGTCTCTTGCAAACCTGGGGAGAGTTCCTGGGGCATAACGACCTTCTTTGGCTGCAGGTATCTTTCTAAGGGGAAAGAATATGAAGAAGAAGTATCTGAGTTTCTGCAACTGGTGAGTGGAAAGATTTTTCATATTCTATTCACCATTTGACTGATGTGCAATTAGCTTACCCGTCATTGTTCTTTCAGATTAAATACGTCAGTGGCTCTTATGATTCTGGGGAGGGATTTAGTTTACTGGACAAGGCGATAGCTGAGCACGAAATCGCAAAAAATAGCACGGAAGGATCATCCAGAAGACTCTTCTACTTTGCTCTTCCTCCATCAGTATATCCCTCTGTTTGCAGGATGATAAAAAACTATTGTATGAACAAATGTATGTATTTCTTCTCATAATGATTAACTTGACTGATTACTAATGCAATTATCATTCTTTTGGTCTTTCAACACTAGGCTTCAAAGATGAATTTAAACATTTATGCGTGGTTATATTGTATATATGCTACTGTCCTAATATAAATAAAAATTACGAATATGTGTTACTGTTTCCTTACCTTCCTTTCTGGATGTCGTTGTCTTTTATAAACATTGTCCCTTTTTAAGTTGAATAGTTGTCATAAAAATAAATGTTAGATTGTACATTCTTTAAACAGGAGGATCAAATTTAGTGCTATTGTCAATTGTCATCTATATTTTGTAGAAGTAAAATGTAATGAATAAACTTGACTTGTTTAAGAAAAATCTCCTTTTTAACGAACAAATAAAAAAAAAAATTGGTGCAAATTGCTAAACCATTGTGTTAAGTTTTCATTAGTTTGGTATGTTTTCTAATGTATAGTTTACAACTTGACTGTTCTGTTGAATTTTTAAATTCTAATTTTGATTTATGAAGAAAAATTAATTGCCAGCTAACCTTATGACTTGTGTAAGATGTCCTCAAGTCATGGTACTTGGTCAGATTGAGTGCGAATAATTAGCTGTTTTCATTTTTGCTTGCGATGCTTTTGGATACTCAGCAGAAATTGTTAAAGATTTTCTTGCACTATGCAGCCGATCTTGGTGGTTGGACTCGCATTGTTGTTGAGAAGCCCTTCGGCAAGGATTTAGCTTCAGCTGAGCAACTAAGTTCCCAGATAGGAGAACTATTTGATGAACCCCAAATTTACCGGATTGACCATTATTTGGGGAAGGAGTTGGTTCAGAATTTGGTACTTTCCAAAGCAAATATTTTGTTGATTATGAATTCTAATGAGTATGTGCATTTATCTCATACCGTATGAAAACAACTGCAGTTGGTGCTGCGTTTTGCAAATCGCTTCTTTTTGCCGCTCTGGAATCGTGACAACATTGATAATATACAGGTATATTTCTCCCTTTTTACGATACACGTACACAATACTAATTTCTTATAATATAAACTATAAAGAAGATTTAGTGGAGTATAATATTTGAAATCATTACATGCCTCTCGTACGTCGTAGTGAGGGAATAATCTGTTATGTAGATTGGATACCGAATCGGGTGGTTAAGTTGTGTTGTTACTGTGAGAAAGCACGGGAGAAAATCATATATTATATCTTGTTTATACAATGATACAATGAA
>ML371776.1:707-16601 GCA_005239525.1 Nicotiana knightiana | reverse complement strand
ATATCTTCTTATGTAAATTTTATGTGTGGATCGGGTGGCATGTCGCCACGGGTATGTTATTCGAATCAGGTTGCACGTTGCAACAGTGTGACGATGAGTAAGGTTTCTATAATTATTCTTTCTTATGTTCCACTTCCTATTTTTTGAGAAAAATTCATATTAGTTGAGTGAGTTGAATAGTCCCTTCCTGAGTCATTTCTTATTATCATGTTCGAGCTATGGCCTATTAGCGCGATGTGGTATCATGTAAGGTTGTTGGTCATGTTTGGGGTGATTTGTTGTCTGAGCAGTTCGTACTGGGGGAGACGAGATTATCGGATCAGGGATCAGTGGATAAGGTTATATGAAGTGTATATTAAGAGCAAATACCACTATTCAGGTTCGTAACGAGGTGATGATTCTAGTCTAGATGAGATATTCAATGATTTGTTAACTCTGCAGTTGGGTATGAATTTCTGCACATTTCCTCCGTTGTAGTGGTATGCTTTATAGCAAGGTGTATGCATATTTATTATGAGGTGCATCAGGAGCACCAGATTCGTGAAATTTTTGCTATTAAGGTTTAGGGAGTGCCATTATGGTCAGATGATGAGTTATGCGGTGCATGGTGCTGATCAGCAAAGGTATGCAGTCATGTTCTGGTATATCGTGTGGTGGTTGATACGGTGTATATATGTTAGAAGTAGGCCTGGCAGAGAATTTCAAGTGTTGGAACTAGGTTCTGAGCTTATTATATAGATAAAAGAAGAAATCTTCAGATTTGATCAAGCTAATGTACTCAACTGGGTTGTGGTAGCACGGGCAGGTGCTTGAGATGTTAAACAATGATTTCAGATAACTCCAGAGCAGTTCTTAGCACGTTCGAGGACAAACGTCTATTTAAGTGGGGGAGAATGTAACGACCCGACCGGTCGTTTTGGGCTCTAGCGCGTCGTTCAGCGGTTTGAAGTCATGAGCAACTCCATTTCAGGTATTATGACTTGTAGGTGTGGTCCGAATTAAATTTCGGAAAATTTAGAGTTGATTTGGAAAGAAAATTCTCATTTCAGAAGCCTTAAGTTGGAAGAATCAACTAAGATTGGAATTTTGAATAAACAACCTCTGAATCAGGATTTGAAGGTTCCAGCGGGTTCGTATGATGATTTCGGACTTGGGCGTGTGTCCGGATCGGATTTTGGATAACCCGGGAGCGTTTCAGTGTATATTATGGAAGTTAGCATTTTAGAAGAATTTCATAGATTTGGGCTTGAAGTGCATTTTAGTGTTGTTGATGTCTGTTTGGTATTCTGAGTCTGGGAATAGCTTCGTATGGTTATTCTGGAGTTGGGAGTGCGATCGTAAGTGAATTCGGATGTCCGGAGGTCATTTTGAAGTCATTTGGCTAAAGATAGAAATTTGAAGGTTTTTGAGAAATCCGACCGGAAGTGGAAGTTTTGATATCAAGGTCGGAATGTGATTCTGGAAGTTAGAGCAGGTCCGTAATGTCGAATATGACTTGTGTGCAAAATTTGGGGTCAATCGGACGTGATTGGATAGGTTTTGGCATCGGATGTAGAAGTTGGAAATTTCTAAGTTCATAAAGTTGGGATTTGGGTGTGATTCGTGGTTTCGATGTTGTTTGATGTGATTTGAGGCCTCGAGCAAGTCCGTATTATGTTTTGGAACAGGTTGGTATAATTGGACAGGGTCCCGGGGGCCTCGGATGGATTCCGGGTGGTGAACGGATCAAGTTGAGAGTTTGAAGAAGGATAGAATTGCTGTCATCTAGTGTGACCGCACCTGCGAGGATTTGGCCGCAGGTGCAGCTATGGCACCGCAGGTGCGAAGGATTGATGGTCCGGCTGGGAGCGCATGTGCGATGGTATTTCCGCACCTGCGAGGTCGCAGATGCGGGTTATGAGGCGTAGGTGCGAGGTTGGCTTGAGTTGAGGAAAGCCGCAGGTGCGGAAGTTTGGTCACACCTGCGGAATCATAGGTGCGAGAGTTTGATGGCAGGTGCGAAAAATGGTCTGGGCAGAATGTCTTAAAACCAAGAATTTGTAGTCATTTCTTCATTTCTTCTTTGGTTTGGTCGATTTTGGAGGAGCTTCAAGAGAAGATTTCTTCATGCAATGTCAAGGTAAGTAATTTATTCATGTTTTTAAAGTTAAATACAAGTATATGCATGGAATTAGACATGGAAATTGGTAGGAAATTGGGGAGTCTTAAAGAAACCTAGAAAATGAAAATTTGGATTTTTAGCCATGAATTTCAGCATGGAATGTAGAGTAAATTTTATATTTGAACTAGTGGAGCTATGGGTAGATTATATCTTCGAGAAATTTCGATTCCAGGCACGTGGGCCCAAGGGCATTTTGGTAATTTCACTAAGCGGGGTTGGGAAATTATATAATTTGGAATTGTTGCAAATATTAGAGTATGTTTTCATTGGTTTGCCGTTATTTGGATAGTTTTGGGGAAATGTAGGTCTGTTGGAGTCGTCGGAAGGGCTTGGAAGCCGATTATGAAATTTCGGAGTGAGGTAAGTCTCCTTTCTAACTTTGTGAGGGGGAATTATCCCCCTAGGTGAATTAATTAAGTATATGATATTATCTTCGGGGGCTACGTACGCACGAGGTGATGGGAGTCCGTGCGTAGCTACTATTATGCCATGTCCGGGTAGTCTAGGACCCACTAGCATGCCTTACGTGTTGTACCTGTAATCCTGCATGTAATACTAAACTGTTAATATAATCGAAATCATAAGTGAATATCTAAAGAAGACTAGAGTTCATTTTCTTAATCATCTAGTAAGAGAATTTATTCCTCCGTGGATAATTGTATATCTGGTAGGGTTATATTATGGAATATCATTAAACTTGGCAAATGAGTTTCAAAACAAAGATTTAAAAGCCATATTACATGTTCCTTTAAGAAGAATTTTACCACTTTCCTGAGAAAAACTGCTTTCTTGATAAAAATACGGATTTATTATGTGGATATGTGTACGTATGAGCACTTGAGTCGCAGGTATGATTCGCGAGCAGGCTAGCCTTATTATTTGTATGTATAACCGTGTCGCATGATCGATTCGCGAGCGGAGCAGATAGATGCATCTATGGTTCGAGTCGTTCGACCCTCGGCAGTGCATAGTTTATTATTGTTGGTCCGCACCGTTCGACCCTCGACATTGCTTGCACATGATATTTACTGCGTAGTTGCTATGATTTTTGCCTGATTACTGGCCTGAGATTTTAAGTTGTCAATTGAAATGACAGAGATTTAAAGTTATTAAAAGATTTTGGAAGAAGTTGTTCCTTCCCGTTGATTAATTGTTATTTGATTAAATCACCCATGTTGATTAATTGTTATTAATATGATGAGGATATAAAGTGCTAAATGTGAACGGAGTTGATAATATTTATTTCTGGTTTTTAATAAAATACCTATGATAATCATTCTTAGTGTCACACTTGAGTATTCTAAATTGACCTTTAACAAGTGTCTAATTTGACCTCTCGTCACTACCACTCTGAGGTTAAGCGAGCTACTTACTGAGTACACGTTGTTTTTGTACTCATGCTACACTTGTTGTGCATTTTATTGCACAAGTACTTTCATAGCAATGTGGAGGATTCGGAGACTTAGGCGAGCTGCATCATCCGGAGGCGATCCGCAGCTGACAGAGTCTCCCTCGTACTGTATTTCCTTTCATTTTTAAACTTCCTTGTCCAATTTGTATTTCGGATAAGCTTTGTGATGATTGTATAAATTCTTAGAAATTGCCCATGTACTTGTGACACTGGGTTCTGGGATGCGACAGGATATATTTGCTAAAGTATAATATTTAAACCATTGTTTTACTTAACAGAATTTTATTTGGTTATATGTAATAAAGTGAAAAGAAATATTTTTCATAAATTTTAAAACCGTAAATTTTTTTCAATCAATTAATGATCGGCTTGCCTGACAATGACGTCCGGCGCCATCACAACCTTAGAAATTTTGGGTCGTGACATCTAATAAACAAAATATTAGATTTAGACACAAAAGACATAAGTTGTAATTCAAACCTAGAATTTTTAGGAGGTGGAGAAGGAGAGACGAGGCAGTGGCAGTGGAGGCGGCAACAGCGACGGCAACGGCGGCAGCTGAGCAGTGGCGACGCGGGGTGGGGATCGGGATTTGTGAGAGGGAAATAGAGAAGGATATGGGGGAGGTATTGAGTGGGAGTTAAGGAAATTTTGAGAAGAGGTATGAAAAAATGGGGGAGAAGCCCATATATTTCATGTCTGTTTTTCAGACTTATCAACCAAAGTTGGTCGGTACATTAAGTGTTGACCGTTTGACCAAATACCGATCAACTTTGGTCGGTTATTTTAAAAAAGAATTTTTATTTTTTGTTTTTATTTATTAAAATATTATAAGCTATAAAAAATTATTATAAACTACAAAAAAAATTAGTATTAACTATAAAAATTTATTTTATTTAACTATACAATTATTATAAATAATTAAAAATTATAAGCATAATCTTTACAAAAAATTATATTAACTAGGTAATTAATTTTAATAGATTATAATAGCATCTATGTAAGTAGATTTTCTAAGTTATATTTAAGTATATGAGTAATTTCACATGCACACATACACTATATTGTAATTGGTGATCAATCTTATACATTACTATGTACAAATAATTAATCAATTGATAAATCAATATAATATTATTCTATTTTAGGTCGAGACATTTTGTTTTTATATTAATCGATATAGGTCAAAACATTTTATTTTTAATATTCATCGATGGATCTAAATAAGTTATAAGTCGATGAATCAATTTACAAGTCTATCAATCCCTAAAAGAACCCGACCCTGTGTTCCTAGCGCTTCGTGTTCTTATACACACACACACAGGGACACTTTATTGTAATACTTTAACTCTATATATATAGCTTGTTATAGTATATGTTAGTGTGTGTATATATATAACACACACTTCATTGTGCTACTTTAACTACATATATATCATGTTATAGTATATGTTAATGTATTCACTATTTGTAATATAAAAGAGTTAATGGATTATATTCATTCATCACTAATAATGCATGACTTAGATTAATCGATATAGGTCGAGATGTTTTATTTTTACTATTAATAGATATAGGTCAAATATTTTGTTTTTAATATTCAACGATGCATCTGAGTAAGTTATAAGTCGATTAATCAATTTACAAACAGATATATTTGATGATAAATTATATATACTAATTAGGATCTTCACAAGTCTATCAATCCCTAAAAGAACCCGACCCTTTGGAAGTACCTGATTTATCATAACAACGTTTTGCTCATGTATTATTTATTGATCTTCAAAAGTCTATCAATACTAATTATAACAACATTTTGCTCATGATTTGTACTACCAAACCTTGCGGAATGTATAAGATTCAGGTATTTTCTTTTACTTAATTGTATTATTAAATTTAATTGGAATCGGATAGTTGTTAATTGGCTTACCTAGCTGGTTGGGTTAGGTGCCATCACGACTAGTTGGATTTTGGGTCATGACAAGTTAGTATTAGAGCCCTAGGTTCATAGGTTCTCCAAGTCATGAGCAAGTGTTTAGTAGAGTCTTGCGGATTGGTATGATGATGTCCATACCTATCTTCGAGAGGCTACATGGAATTTAGGATAAACTTCCCATCTTTCTTTCCTTATCGTGTGGTATTGATTCAACTTGAAGTGTAACTCTTTGAATTCCTTCCACGCATTCGTATACGCATGTGAGCCCTTGGTATCAGCTTTGTATCGACGACTGTGATTCCATGGATGGGGTGCGAGATGTGATTAATGTGTGCTGATGATGGGCCAATCTGGAGGACTTGAGGTCGGGTTTTGACTGTAGCTCTAGCACGGGGGTTTCAGTTGTGTAAGCACGTGCTATTAGACTTATAAGTCCGGTAGTGTCCCTATTAGTGAAATGTGTCGCTCGATGAGTGATTGGATGGATATATGATGAGTATGATGTGGTTGCGGGATGTGTTCAGATGGTTCGAAGGTGTTGAGAAGAGTTTTCTTGAGCTTTTAAAGGACCATTGGGTGCTTGATTTTTGTCTTGATGTGGCGTATAATCTCGAGTTATGAGTGTATTGGAATATTTTCATGACTGTTTAATGGTGGAACAAAGTAAATTTTCATGTCTTGTTGATGAATTTAGACTCAGGAAGATTCAGTGATTGCATAGTAGTTGTGGCTGTGAAAGGGTATAAAGAGATGTCAGTTTGAGGCTAAGCAGGTGGTAATAACATGCAAGGTAATTTACGGATGTGTGATTTATATGATATTATGTGAAGGCTTTATTTTCTACCAGTGGGTTATATTTGTGCGATTTGAGTTTGGATCGGTTGTAAATAGTTGACCTGACCGTCACGAGGATGAATGCGAGATTTGCAGATGATTTGAGGTATTAGATGGTTTGAGTTACATGATCTTATGAAGGATTTAATTGAATCTCACTGCGGTATTATAGCAGTAATGGGGTACGGTATTAGGATTGTGGTGTTCTAGTAAGGAGAAGTATCAACTTGGAGGCAATTTAGAAGAAACTCGGAGGAAATAGGATAGCTTGGTAGCAGGTGGGAGCAATACGGTATTGGTTACGATCGATTATTTTGGTACTTATGTTGTGGTGAGTCTCTACAGTTGTTTTGTGGCAATACTCTTGGGTTTGGCGACCTGCTGGCTTGGTTGAGTTAGAGAGATTCAATTTTGATGGCTCGGTTATGTGTAAATGGGTTTCGAGGAATTCTCGATGGTTTCTACTGCGTGTTGAGATGGATATTTCCTATCGGTGTCAGGAGCATATGGCATAATTTTCTCCTGGATGGGGTCAAATGGAAGGTTTCTGGCTGATTGAGTATGTATTCTGTTGGCGACTCAGAGTTGATTATGAGATTCTCGTACTTTTCATATGATGTCATTATAGGTGCAGTGTGTTGTGTGGGATTGAGATTTGCATATGCAAGGTCACGGTTTAGTTTTGAAGGGAAGGTCATGAGTTCTAGACAACATGGACGATTTCAGATGACTAAGTGAATGATATTACTACTTAGTATTGCCTAAGAAGGGTGCGCATTTCAGAAGGCGCATTGTGTTTTGACTTGCGGATGTATCATTGGTATTGCAGTACTCGTCTGTGCGATCGGCTGCTGATATTCAGATTTTTTCTATGTGGCACGGGAGAATTATAGTAGTATCCCTCCTGGGATGATAAAGACATTCGGGCAATGGAGTTGGGATCAGATATGGTGATTCGTGTGTTCTATGGAATTGGAGAGCATGAATTCTCAGAAGCAGAATATTTTGTGGTTGTGGACTGTGAAGATATGACCAAAGCTATCCAGATGATAGTATGTGTTATGATTCAGTCATTGTAGACTTTCGAAGGGTTATTTATCTATTGTAGGTGGCCATAGTTAATTTGGGATCCATTGATAGGTTCAATAAGAATGTGTGCCCTACACCGGGTCGGATTGGTTGACTCCATACTGCCATTGTGAGGGATGTTCCATTCGGTTAATATTGAGCCTATTCCTTTTCGGATATATTCTATGAGTTACCCTTCTATGCTACGAGGGGTTGTGATTCATTGGCTATATGCACACATGATGCGGTTCTATTGGGGTCTTATAGCGGAATTTGAGCGAGATGGGTATTTGGGTGATACATGATTGATTGCGCAGAGAAACTTAGCGAGATGGGTTAATGCAACTTGGCTACCAAAATTTGGGGAAGATGGAGATTTTTTTTACCAAAGTTGGTGAGCGTTTCTCCAAAAATCTATCTCGGTATTTACATCAAATCATGTCAACTTACTATAATTAAGTGATTTAATGAGGTGAGATCGCATATTAATTAATTTTGGTTAAGTGCTAGAAGTATATGCGCAAACTTATGACATGTATTTATTGGTTCGATATAAACATATGACATGTGTGATTTTTTTTTTTGATTAGTTAAGATGTTTGTTAATTTAATTTAGTTTAGCCCTTAAATTTTAAATATGACAAATTTCACTCATTCAAACGTGTAATGAAGAGCCAGATCCTAAAATACACCTCATGAATGTTAAAGATCATTTGTAAAAGAATAAACATTATAGGAAAAAAAAATCAGAAATAGCATGATTTAAACACGCTACGGTAAATTAGCAATAGTTTCAAAAGAAATTGAAATCTAGTCACTTTTTTCATGTGAAATAAAATTTGAACAAGAACATCTTTAAAAATTCGAAAAATTTTCAGCATAATATGTAGGAGTTCGAAATTTTTACGTATGACATTCCAACATAATGTGCTGGAGTTCCAACATAATATGCAGGAAGTTTATAGGCATAAGTTCAATAATCCAGTATATTATTTAGGAATTTTCCGTGTCTCACTAGGGTATTTTAGTCCAAATTTTGTCTCTGCCTTAAATAATGGCTATTTTTCAATAACGGTGCAAACACTTACTATTTTTCAATAACCACCTATAAAAATGGCTATGCCATGCTGTTGTATTAATAGGTATAGTTCTTGTGTTGGCCATAAGTTGCAACGACAAGCCGCTTAGAATGATAATCAAGAAATACAATCTCATTAATTCTATCTTCCAAGACTATTTCACTATATTTACATTGTAAAATAATCTAATACCTCTAATCTAATTCAATTCCCACGAAACCTAAATAAAGCTCCAAAGTTTATAAGAAAAAAAGTTAAAAAGAAATTGAACTTGAAGGACTAGAACTTGATGATGTAGGAACCCAAATGGAAGCAGTTGTCAAAGGCCTTGATTTCCAACACAAAGCCAATTTGCAATGCTCATGTTGCACCCAATACCCTCCACTAAACAAACTTACCAAATATTTAGCTTGTCTCACATTACTTGAACTCATTGGAATTGGCCTAAAACCTTTTAAAGAGTAAAGCCCTTCACTCCATTTTTCCCTTTCTGATTTCTCACTAGGGAATTGTCTTACACAATCTAAGATTCTAACTCCCAAAAACTCCTTCTCAATAACCCTTAATGCTAATTTATATCCTCCACCAAAACCTCCAAGAATTGAATCAGATATTGTAGTATAATGATGTAAAGCCTCACAAAAAAACTCAACAAATGACATGGATTGGATTTTTGTTAAGTTGAAGAGTTCTTCTTCTACTAAGACCACAATTTTAGGAGATAATCTTCTTAATCCATTGAAGAAAGTTTTGACTAGTGAACCTCCCCTTTGTGGTATGTGAAGTTGGTGGACCATAACATTAGCTATTAAGTTGTTATGACTCTTTACCCCTTGAATATTTTCTAAGTCCTCTTCTTTAGTCAAGAAAACTTGATCAAACATGAAACTAAGATTGATAGAATCAGCAAATTCTTGAAGTCTTTTGCCTGTTTTTTGTACATGGAGTGAGTTATTCTTGTCACCAACAACTGCTGTGATTCTTAGGGAGGAATTTGTATTCCCTCTTTCAACTAAATCAACCATCAATGGAGGCCATTGAATACCTTCCATAATGTCAAAATCCAATATATGAACTTGTTGGCTCCCTTTTGTGGCTTCAAGAATAGCTTGATTCGCGGTGAAATGAGCAAATTTCACATAAGGTGAGATTTCTTGAAGCATTTGGAACGCGGTTATAGAAGAGGATGACTCGGGTTGATATTGATTCTGGTTCAACAATTCATGTGAAGAAGTATTCAAGCTCTTGTAAAGCAAGCCTTGTGTGAAATACAAACCCAATCTATTAAGAGGGGAATTTTCATTCTTTTCTTGATCAGAAAGGATTGTATTTAGCCTCAAGGCAACTACAGAAGCGAGATCAAGATTTCCAGCTTCAATAGCTTCAGCTCCCATTAAAAGAAGATCAGTGATACTTGTTTCTTCCATGAGCTGATCTTGGAGGAGTTTGAGTTTGGAATTATATACATGCAATTTTTGACCCTCGTTCAAGAAGTCTGTATCTTCTTGGACTTGTACTTGGTTTGAAAATAAGGAGAAATTTTGGGAGTTTTGAACAGGAAAGTCGACATCTTTATCGATGAAATCGAAGTCATTTTGGAAATAGTCTTGTATGTCAACATCGTTAACAACAGTCACAAAATCTTGGATTGAACATTGAGGGTTAATACTAGAATTTTGCCAAGGAAATGTTGTTTCTAAAGTGCTATATTGAAGAAATGGATTAATGTAACTTGGCTGAAAATTTTCACACTCCATTTTTCAGAGGGAATATAATTGGAGATTTTGTCTAAAGTTGTAAGACAATTTTGTTGCTTGTTACTACTTCTCCAAGTATCAAGGAAGGGAGCTGGATTTATATATACATACGACTAAAATGGGGTTTCAAAATAGTAGTAGTAGATACAACTTGTCCTGTTAAACCCTTTAAAACAATAATAAAAAATGATTACTCAATGCCAAGAACGAAGAGGAATCTTTTGCCTGAAGTGACGTGTTATTTTCAATTATTTTTTTCTGTTTTCTATTAGGTTTTCAAAATTGTTAATTACAAAAAGAATGACATCCCTTATAAGAATATAGAGGAGTGAGAAAAAGCTTTGGATAATCAAAGATTAAGATGTTCATGGCTTAAATTGAATGGAGTTTTCTCCCCCTACCCCCTAACCTCGAACAGCAGACAGTACCTTCTTTTTCTCCTCAAGTGTATGAAGATCTTACATTTATACTGTAGAAGTACATTTTATGGTGCAAATCAGTTGTTGTGCTAAATATATTCATAGGATTAACCAAACACAAACATGAGGATTCAAGATTCAAACTTTATAGATTTGAAACATTACTCCTAACTCACTTACTATTTAAGTTACTGAGTTCGAAATTTAATATTTATATACATGTACTCCCTCCGTTTAAAAAAAATGACATAATAGTTAGGAGTACGAGGGTCAAAGTAATTCACTTTAACTATGAATATGGACCTAGAATTTTCAAATTTTTTAAAATAAAATTTATATTTTCGGAAACTACATAAAAGTATTAAGTCATAATAATTCATGGTTTAAAATACTTAAGAAAAACATGGTCAAAGAACAACCCTGTAGACTTCCCAAATAATAGTACGTACCATCAGTGGCAGACCCAAGTGGTGGCTAGCGAGTTTAATTGAGCCTGCTTCACTAAAAAATAATATTGTGTATATGCATAAATTAGGATTAAAGGTGTGTAAATTTTGTATAAATATTTATTTGAACCCACTTGACAATTACTATTTTACGACTAAAGTTATATACTTCTAAAATTAAACTCGCTTGCACAAAATCTTGGATCCGCCATTGCGTACCACCAATCTTTTCGAAACGGATGGAGTAATAAATTTTCTAATACATATATAAGGATCAATCTAAATGAATTCAGGTTTGCCTTCGTGGATAAGAAATTAAGGACTTGCCGATAAATAAGTTGGCTCATCATATAATTTTTTTTTTTTTTTTTTTTCTGTTGTAGCACTATAAGGATGTACACCTATTCAGTACAAGCAAAGTAAAATAACAGATTATCAGAAAAACAAAATAAAAATAATAAAGTGGAGGAAGAAGAGAGATTCCTTTTCTCTTTTGGTTTGAGACTTTTGAGTATATCTGACAAAACTAAAGCCAGCTAATTAAGAAGCATTCTTAAGTTCCCTCTTGCATCTCATGCACCAATGAAAAGAATGAAGTTTGTTTTCAGTTTTAAGTATGAAAATGGAAGTTAATTAATAGGGAGTTGAAAAAGAAAAGGACATAGCTAAAATTTTACTATATGGTCAAAACAAGTGAGGACAGTAGGTTATTATATTAATTAACAGTTTAAATTGTTAAGGCTTTTTACTTGTGCACCAATGGGAAATGTTGATTCTTGTTCACTTAGCTACTCATTGTTTCATTCATGCCAAGCCAATAACAGTAACTAGCTATGTGATAAAACCATCACATCTTCAAAATTTTCCACTCTAATTTTCTTCATCGGTCAAACATTTATTTTGTTACTCTATTCCTTTATCTTTTCTTGGACCTTTTCAGCTGATTAGTAAAAAAAATTATACAGAAAAAAGATAGTGAGTGCCAAAGAAATGGGGGGCATGAGGTCAACCACTCTAAAATTATGGAACTCTAGTGTTCACTAAGTAAACTTAGGGGGGGTTCAATAATACGTATTGGATCTTGCACTTGAAAAGATACCTTTTACCTGAGTGAAGTTAAAATCCTTAAATTAAACTTATATTATATTGCAGGGAAAAATTCTTAGAGATAGTTGTTATTCTATTATGTTCCAAAACCCTAGTTTGGTAGGTGTACTGACAAATCTTGTAAACAAATTATTCTAATTAAGTTCAGTAATTTTCAATCTTCTTCCTAATTAATGGATGCTGCACATTGAAAATTTAGGAGTTGAACCTATATGGTTGTTTCCTCTTAGTTATGTCATTGCAGAGAATGTCTATTTTAGTTTTACAATTTTAATCGTCACAGTCCTAGTTAACATGCACCCCTTTTTTTTTCAGAAGCTTGTTAACTTTTTACTTGACCTGCATTCCATTATTTATTGTGTCGCATACACCCTCATAGGAACTCGATATTATGGTTGAGATTTGTTCCACCATTATATTTAAAGCTTGGCTATGAAGCGATATTAATTTGTTACAGTCAAAGTCTAGTCAGGATTTGAAGTTTATAAGTTCTAAAGTTGTTACAGAATTCATTGCTCGTTTTAGTTACTAGGTTCGTATTATAATATTTATACACATTAATAGATTTCCTACAATATAACGTATAAACACTACTAAAAATGTGGGAAAAAACGACCTCGAAAAGCAACCAAAGTTGGTCGCTAAACAACGCAAAAGCGACCAAAAGGCATCCAAAATGGCTTGGTCGCTTTTTCGTTGGTCCCTTTAATTTAGGGACCAAAGTTGATCGTTAATTAGCGACCAACTTTGGTCTCTAAGGTAAAAGGACCAAATATTCTGGTATCAAAACAAGCGACCAACTTTGGTCGCTATAGTATTTTAATAATATAAATTTAGCGACCAAAGTTGGTCTCTATTTTTAAATTATGTTTTTTATTTATTTATTATTATAAAAAATATAGCGACCAACTTTGGTCTGTAAAAAAAATATAATATTTTAAAATCTGGAAAATAGCTACCAAAGTTGGTCGCTATTTTATAATTTTTTTAATAAAAAGCGACCATAATTGGTCGCTAATTTCAACAATTTAATTTTTTTTTATTAAATAAACGACCAACTTTGGTCGCCAATTTTCAGAAAAAATATTTTTTTAATAAAATAGCGACCAAAGTTGGTCGCTATTCTGGAAATCTGGGTTAGTTAGCGACCAACTTTGGTCGCTATTGCCCAGAAAAGAAAAAAAATTTATAGAATAGCGACCAAAGTTGGTCGCTTTTCTGGGTATTATTTTGGCAGAAACTGCCTATTTTGGCAGCTACACCACCTGCCAGCATACCAAATCCTATTACAACAACAATAACAACAACAATACGAACTACAACAACACAACAACAATATTAAAACCAACAAAGTATAAAGTTCAATAGAACTAACACATTAAACTAACAAAACTAAGTTAATACTTATTACAAGCCCATTCGAAAACGGACCAAAGTTATATTGTCTTGTTCAAAGTATATAAAAGTACTCAAGGATTGTTTCATTCGACATCATTATCATCATTGTCTGATAAAGCTTCATTATCAAGACGGTAATGAGAAGGGTCATTTTGAGGAGGACGAGAATAACGATCACGGGGAGGACGGGAGGAACTAGCACGGGGAGGACGGGAGGAACGCTCACGTTCAAGTTGAGCCTCTAGCAATGACTCGCGAGACCGGGGAATCGGAAAAGCTCCAGAAGCTAGGAGAGCTTTGAGCTAAGCTTGCGTGCCATGGTACTGAGCTTGCATGCCAACGTACTGAGCATCTCTAAGCTTTTCTCTTTCCTTGGCATCTTCAAGCTCAGATGTGAGCTTTGTCACACTCTCTCGCATAATGGAGAGGCTCTCCCCATGAAGTTGCTCGCCTTGCGAGGAAGTCCCTATTCCTTGCATTCCACAGTGATAGCGATGAAACTTCTTAGTAGGAAGCCCATATACCTTCCCCCATTTTGCACCGCCAGCAGCCTCTATCCATATCTTTCAGCATCCTCATCCGAAAGTTGGATTGCCTCGCCCGACTCATTAGGTGGCTGACTGCGTATGAATTCCTCCACGTCAGCTGTGAAGCGATCCTATAAGAAAAATTACATTGAATTAGTATTTCAAAATTTATATAAGTGTAAATCAAAATACTTAATGAAAAGTGAAAACTTACATGTACAGTCGAGGCTCGGCCCTCGACCCACCTTTCTTGATCCGTCTCTTTCTTCTTCTTGACAATATGAGTCTCCTTGAATAACTCATCTTGCTTCATTGGACGCCCCAACTTCTTTTCCTGAAAACTCATAAATTTTAGTTAATAAACAGAATAGATATACTTTGAAAATTAAAATAAATTAATCAATTACGTACCAATCTTCTTTTTATTGTCCCTTGGCTGATCGCACCTCCAGTGTGCAAGGACCCTCCCTTCTCGGATGCGCGAGCTTTCTTTCCTTTTTCGCTCTTCTGTAAGAAGGTTGCGGTAAGCCATTTCCTTTGCAAATCCTCCCATAAATGTTGAAGCAACCAGTTAGGCTTCTTGTTGAACTGTCTAGCTTTGGAGAAACTGCGCGACAACCGCTTCCGAGCTTTGAGGTTAAAATTTGCAGCTATTTCCGCGCTATAGCAGTGTTCCCATACACACTTGCTCTGTATTTCAAAAGTTAAATATTATATGGAAATATCATAAATATAAATAATTATACTGCTTAAAAGAACATTTATACCTTAAATTCATTGAAAATTTGCTCTTTCAGCGTGAATGGGAATTCACTCCAACTCGTATAGGGTGCATCATAAAGCTTTCTGGTAGCTTTGGTGATTATCCCCGTAGTAATATTACTCGGGATGAACCTGCAATTTAACAAAAATAGAGAACACATTAATATCTTAGTACAAACTGTACAAAATAATAAACGTAAAAATAACAAATTACTCTTACTCATCACCCTCAGGGACTATGATGATCCTACCATACTGATCATGATGCACCTCCTCGTCATCATCAGCATCATCGTCCGAAACTCGTACATTAGACACATGTGTGGAAGGTGTAGGGGGTCAGAGCTACTATCTCGTAGGCGAAGGCCTGAAATAGATGGAGTCCCTGATGAAGATGGCTCTGATCCCTGTGACTGCGACATAGCTGGATACACCGCAAGTGGCTGTGACACTGATGGCTCTGACCCCCTTGGCTGTGACACATATGGATTTGATCCATGTGGTCGTGAGGCAGCTGGACTGTATGACGGACGTACAGTCATATGGCCCTGTGATGAAAGACCCGGTGCACAAAGACGTAGGGCTGGTGATGCTGTGGCACCTCATAATAGCCATCAGGTAGAGGATAAGACATAGGCTCAGGCATCGGCATCTCTGAAGAGGGTGGAAGAGATGGAGGATTATCTTGTACCCTCCTCTTTCCCTTACTAGCCTTTTGTCGACCCCGAGAACCAGTAGGGTCATCGTTACCTCGACCCTTGCCTGTCATCTGCATAATATAATACATATTTAGATTGAAACATATAAGAAACTAGCTATAAAACGAGAGTTATTAAAGAAACCAACTTTTTAAAGCTCATCGACGTATTGTTCCTCGTCCGAGAATTCTTCTTCCTCACTAGTTTGAGCTTCATCAATTGATTCTACTTCCTCATTTTCTATAACTGTTACTTCATCTATATCAACTTTTTCCAATATGTGTGCACCGG
>ML371773.1:0-44934 GCA_005239525.1 Nicotiana knightiana | reverse complement strand
GATTATTGAGGCGAGGATGTCACATCTCTGTGTTTGAAATGTTTTAAATATTCTTGGTATAACGTGTTAAGAGATTTGCTTAATAAGTTGTGTACATGAGTGTAGTTTGATTGCTCGAGGACGAGCAAGGATTTAAGTGTGGGGTCTTGATGCGAGATTAAAATGCATAGTTTAATATGTAATATACCTTACATTTGAGGTGCGTTAATGATAAAAATACACTCTTTATGTGATTAATGGAGTTTATTGCATGTGTATGTGAATTGGAGATGGAAACGGAGCTAAAGGGATGCAAATACATCGAAAAATACGCGAAAGGAGACAACCGGGCGATAGCCGGGCGACAGAGTCCTACAACCTGACCTTACCTGGCGTTAACCAGGCGTTAGGGCTGAAACGCCAGCCCTAGCCTGACGTTAGCCAGGCCTTTGGGTCCAAACGCCTGGGGTTCCCAGTTTCGTCCAAACCCGAGTTTTGACGAGTTTAAGTGTTTCCCGGTCGAAATAGAAGTCCCCTACACGTTTAGGGTTCGCCCTAAACATATAAATAGACTCCTAAAAACACAACTACGGAGGAGAGAGGGCATTCAAAGGATTCAACAGAAGAAAATCATTGAAGTGTCAAAACATCGATTTCTACATCTAGTATTCATTACTTTGTATTTCAATTATGCAATTTATTTTAGTTTTGATTCTCAAGAACATGAGTAGCTAAATTATTTAGTCTAGGGTTTTGGTAGAACCCGTTGGGGATGAATTCATTGTGATATTAATATATTTTGGTTGATTAATCTCGTTTTGTTCAACTACGTTCTTATTATAGTTGATTGAAAGGGCCCTTGATTAACTATTCCTATTTATTATGTATCTACTTGAGAAAGGGTGCATATTTAGGTAATTTCTTGAACAACACCACACTCGGAGTATAGACGAAAGTCATAACCGAGGGTTTAGAGGTTAGATTAGAGATAACGATACCTCGGGTGCAATCTAAAGTGAACTGTATTGCGATCTAGCTAGCGTAACTTGAGAGAGTGCGTTTAGTAAATTATCATAATTACTTGAGAGAGATTTATGATAGTTAGAGCGTTCATGATTGACAGAGATAGCCAATTAAACTATAAGACATATCCAAGGAAGAATTCACCAACGGGGGAAACCATAACCGTAGACCCTTATTTATCATTGATTACATTATATTGTTAGTTAATTGTTAATTTATTAATTTGTTATTAGATTTAGTAAACATCACAAATTGATATTCAAAAGTCTTGAGAAAAGTGATTAAGTAACAGTTTAGTATTTTATAGACTCAATTGATACGTAAAATTCCCTGTGGGATCGACTTTGGGTGTAATACCCCAGATTATATTTGCAGCGCCCGTTTAGTCTTTCTATAAGACATATTTGAGCGTGATCAGGTTCTCAAGATAATCATTCAAATGTGAAGGAAATATGTATCAATGTGGTCGATTAATACGAGACACATTCACATGATTATAGTCCATTCCTTAAAAATGTGACTTGTGATAAGCATTATAAATGCATACTCATTCCTGAAAGTGAATGTGAAAACATATATGTGATAAAGATTATGCATAATAATGTGCTTATGTATGATTGGATAAATACCACAAATCACCTCTAAGGGAGGTTTGATAGAAGGAAATATAATAAACATTACTATGTGGTTACATGAATTTGTCATTGGTCGCGTACATGTGGTACGCCAAAAATATTTTGCCATGCCATAAAAAAAGTTATTAAAGGAAAACTTAAAGCAAGAAATGGTTTGCTTATGATGACTTTGACCATGACAATTTATTATGATATGATTTTCTCCGTGAAGGAGACATTTACCATATGAATGGTGTGACAAAAGATCTTATAGTATAAAATTAATTAAGAGTTTCGGAAGAACTAATTTGTTACTATCCGGATGAATAAAATTGTCCATGACATTGATATTGTAGTAAGTGTCTAAAGAAACTTTTTGAGTTTCAAATGTATAAGCCAAAGTGGTTTTCATGTTGAAACTATAAATGAAAGGAAGATTGAATATCTTCATATTACTATAATCATATCGGATAAATATAAAAGGTTACCCGGCTTTCTTTCTATTTGTACTACAGAAGTATACACACGATAATGCAATCACATGCCACAAGTAAACTAGAGGTTTACTGAAATAAATATTAGTTGGCAATAACGATTGGCCATCCCGGTTTAGTTATGATGAAAAAATTAATTGAGAATTCACATTGGCATATATTGAAGAAATATAAGTGTCTTAAAGAATTCTCTTGTGCTGCCTATTCTCATGATATATCAGCTAAGGTGGGATTGAATCCTTAAATATTTGGAACGAATAAAAGGTCACATATATATGAGCCCATTGACCTTATATGTAGACTATTTACTATTATATGATTTTTATAGATGCATCTATTGTATGATCATATTTGCGTTTATTATCAACTTACAAATTGGCTTTTGCAAGGTTGCTTGCTCAAATTATTATATCACAGTTCCAGAATAATGGTGATTTATCTTGATAATGTTGGTTTAAATCCAAGTTGGTTTAGCGTAAATTGTATACCTTCAATTTTAGCTAAACCATTGGTTATGAGAACAAAATTACCAAAAAGAAATTTAGTATGAGATGTATAGCAGCACTTGTACGCATCTATCCAAGTTATGATAAATTCTCCCCGTCAAAATTGGTTCACGGTTAGGAACCAAATAATTTTCATCTAGAAATATGGATGTGCTATATGATTTAATTGTGCAACCACAATGCACAAAGATGGGTTTCCAAAGAAGGTTGGAAAATATGTTGGTGATCCCAACATTAGGGGGAGAAAATGGGTAGCTGAAAAAGTGATATATGGAATGAATTTTTAAGGATACATCTTGATCATCGTACAAGAAAATGTGAACTTGAAGTTCAAGTGATAATTCATTTGCAAAATATTGCCAGAGACATTTGCTGACCCAAAGCTAAATGTCCTAATACTCACACTAAAATATAGTCCATGATGGATAGAGTCTATGACACGAATAAAGCATAATAGACTAATTGGTTCCAAAGTAATACTCCTTGAAGAAAGAGTAGAGCAAATGATCAAGAAGGTCATAATAAGGAGGCAAGTCCCCTAGAAGAGCACCATGATATAATATTTTATAAGACCTCATGGAAGAAGCTCAGGTACCTAAAAAATAATGTGATAAAGAGATCTCAATGAGTTATGTCTTTATTCTATTATGACAGAACTGATGTAAAATGATCGTCGACGATATTGTTGATATAATGTAGCGCTCAATATTATTAATAGTGACGAGGATATTGAACTCAAATCTGTCATATAATATGGACAGTAAATGATTGGTCAATGAAAAATACGGAATCAAGATTGAGTTCACATGTGAAATTGGACGGATAGTCTTAACTTCTAAAAGTGAAATAAAAAATCAAGTCGATAGACATAAAAACGACTGGTGGCACAAGATTTTTCACGTGGTGGATAAAATCATTTTCAGATTTTAGTATGGCAACACATGAAAAATTTGATATACGTATAATTAAATCCTTGAAGGATTTAAATTGTTCAGAAGCACATAAAACTTCCCGAAAAATTTATTAAATAAAGTTTCAACAATCCTTGTATGACATATATGATTTATTTTTGTGACTTAGTACAACAAGTGCACTTGTGTTTCTTGCTAGAGCCTTGAGTATAACGTTATACTAGCAAGATTTAACTTTACTCCGACATGGAGACACTGGAATGTAATGAGTATTAACAAGAGTATCATTGATAGATTTGTTTATTCTAACAAATATTGTTAAGGATTTGTTGGTTATACAAATGCAGGACATATTTCGTTGTTCAGATAATCTATTTATCTGTGAAGGTACTGCCGTAATATTCAACAAGATTTCAATTACATTAAGGACGATACTGCATGCACAACTCAATTGAAAGAAAAACTATCGAAGTAGACAAAACAAAGCATAATTCACCAAAGCTTTATTTCAGACATGATCATTATTCAACAAATTTGTTCAAGTGATAATTTGATAAACTTCTTCACAAGGTATTGCCGATCTCAATATTAGAGAAATTGTTATACAAGCTTGGAATTCGTCGTCTTCGAGAAATAAAGTGATGTTTTCATCAGGGGGAGGCAAATACATATTGTACTCTTTTCCCCTTAACTAAGGTTTTATCCCACTGAGTTTTCCTGGCAAGGTTTTTAATGAGCCAACAAGTAATGCGTATTACAAGATATGTGTACTCTTTTTCCTTCACTAAGATTTTTTCCCACAGAGTTTTTTCTTTGTAAGGTTTTAACGAGGCACATTATCTATAGACATCTAAGGAGGAGTGTTATGAAAAATATATTTTGTAGTGGATGCCTATAACTCCTAAAGAAGTTACTCCACTACTCTTCTCCATTAACCTCTCATTATTCTTCACCATTGTGGTTGTAATTCCCACAACTCCATGACCTTCTCCATGATCTTCCTCCATGATCTCAATAGTTAATACCATGTTCATGACATCCTTTTGTATTACCTTAATGTCATCCTATAAATAGAGGGTTTGGACATCACATTGTACACACTTAGAAATATGAAAGAAATTAGAATCTCTTATCTCTTTCTCCCTACATTCTTGTCAACTTTCTTGTTTTATATTGTTAATTTGAGCTTAGTTTATTAACATATATATACCAAATTTTTGGACGGTTTGTTTAATCTTTTTTGATAAGATCAAACGCAACAAAATTTAATGACACTCATATATTTAAAATTAGTAACTTGTTCGCGCTTCGCGTGGTCGAAAAAAAACTAAGATCTCACTACTTTATTATTTGAATTATTTTATAATAAAATATCAATCATTACTAATAGAATAAGCAAGGTAAAAGACAGAAATACAATTTATTAATTCATAGTCTTGAGATTGCCCATATGCAGCATAAATTCAAAAAAACATGGCAAGATTAACATATACTAATATGTTTATGAAGGTATTTTAACCTTTTACAAATAGTATCGAATTAATCTGATAGCAAACTTACTAAGAATAGAAAAGAAAGTGAAAATATTGAAATACGAGAAAAGGTCTATATAACTTCAAAATTTTCAAGACAGTGTATCTTTCCATTTTCCTTCCTTCTCTTCTTCTCCTTATATAATAATTTGTCTTTATTCTCGGCATTAATTTCAAAAACAATTCATTCCTCATCTTATAATAAGATAAATTCCTTTTTTTTTTTCTCATCTTATTTTTTTTACAAAATTCCAATATCATTCTAAGGTTCCTATCCTTTAACGTATAGATATTAAAGGCACCCACCACAAAGAAGTATGAGAGAACAGAGCAAAGAAGGAAAAAGATTGTATCATTACATTAAAATCCCATGTGGTAGAAGCTTGAGTAGGCACACACTTTTAAATTCATGTAAAGATTACTCATTTATGGTATTAATTTTTCAATTATTATTTCTGAGTTGTTTATTTCATTGAACTTGTACTCCCTTATACAAGTTAAAAATGATAGCATTTGATTTATATCTCCTGCATGCCCAAGTCTTTTGAGTTTGGTATGATAAGTTCTGTTCATAAGAATATATGATATTGTCATCACTATAGGAGTGTGTACTTATTTCGCTTAATCTATGTTTAAAAAATAAAAAATAAAATTAATTTTTTAAACTTTTTTTTACCCTTTAAAAACCATGTTACTTAAATAACCATACGTTCACACACAATACACATAAATATCAAACCCAAACAATCAAAGCAAATTTATACATGAGAATTAGTCGATGTAAAATAAATCACATAAATCTACTGTTTCTCAAAATGAAAGAGAGAAGGAAGTAGAAATAAACCTTACACACTCTTTTCTGCTGGATGTATGTATATTGTTTGAGTTCCCACCAAGTTTGCACGTAACTTATAGCCTCACCATTTTGTGCATTCTTCAGAAACTTTGTTTTCTCTCTACTTCAGCAGCATAAAATCAGCTATTGTTCCATTTGTAATTATGAAAAATGATGGAAATTGAAACTGATTCTTCCAACACAAATGCTCCTTTGCAAGTTTAATTGTCACACTTATTTCAACCGTTGCGTTATTTTTAGATTGCTGGCAACGTTTCATCATGGAAGGAAAAACCGTCCCATTCAGTTGTGCATGACAACGTTTCACCTTTTATTTTGGAAGCAACAAAATAAGAAAAAGGAAAAGGCAAAAAAAAATGACAAAAATGTCTTTCAAATTCAATGAAAGGTGCCATGTCAGCACTTATTATCCCTCTTATATATATATATATATATATATATATATATTCGTTTACATTTATCTCTTACGTCAACGGATTGTTCTTTTGGACGGTCGTTAATTAAAACTCGTCACCAAAATGATGCTTCCACTTTCAACGCCTGATTTGCAATTAGTGTTCGGTCATATCAATTTTCAGTTTCGAGGTTGAAAGTTTTTCCATCCCAATCTTTTGAATTATTTGCCTTAGATGGGCATTGTTCATTTTTATTGTCACAGTCTTCTAGGTTCATTCAAGACTCACCTAGTACTATAAATAAAATTTCCATCAAACTGATCATACATTCACAAGAAATTCGCTATATATCTTCCCGTGGATATTACTACTATGTCGCGCGCACGCTTTCTCTCTCTTTATATATGATTTGTGTCATGACCCAACTCTCATCGGTGTCGCGACGACACCTAACACTATTTGTTAGGCAAGTCAATAATTCGACAATGACAATAAGTTCAACAAAATAGAATTTAATAAACTCAAACACAGAAATATCATGAAATATCTGAAAAAAACAATGACAATGCTACTACAACCATTCCAATGATCGGGTGTCAACGAGTACATGAGTACTACTGAATATCATAATAAAAGGTCAAATCCTCGATACAACTGTCTGAACAATAGAACAATAATAACATAAATAAATAAAAGAAAACTTCAAGGTCTGTGGACAACATAGCAGCTACCTCGTAGTCGCCCAAAAGCTGGTACCAATCCAACTCTAGTAATCACCACATCAAGAAGTACCTAGATCTGCACACGAAGTGTAGAGTATAGTATGAGCACAACCGACCCTATGTACCAAATAAGTAACAAACCTAACCTTGGACTGAAAGCATTAAATAGCTCAGAAGAAATAGTCAGAGACCAAATAAGAGCTATATAAAAGAAACAGTATAAGTAATCTCTCAAAGATATCATGTTCACCTCGTTGACATTATAAGAATTTAGACATGCTTTACAAGTATAACAATTAAAGCTCAACACGGATAAGAACATTTTATTTACCAGCTAGCATGAGAAAAATATATCCGTATGCCTACAAGTCAAATATACATGCCAAGTTGACGATTTCATAGTGATATCCTCAAGTACTCGCACTCTCATCACACTCAAGGTGCCAGACTCAAATGACTTATTTCATCACAATCACTTAGCACTGTACGGGTGCCTGATATTAATTCTCCTCACTAAAGCACGTGTATATATACCTGGCCTGCGCTCAATGCTGGCATGTCAGACTCTGGAGGGATAGATCCTACCCAAGCACTAATAAAAAGCAAATATGGCCTGTTGCAGCGTGTAACCCGATCTAAATATCAATCAATAGCCATTTTGGCATTGGTGGCGTGCAACCCAATCCATATATCACTCACAACACGACTCTACGACCCACATAAGTCAATAACCTCTCAAGTATCAGGGGCTCATAACATCATAGAATTCAGCCCAAACAGTATCATTTATGGAAAAAAATAACATGCGATGAATTAAACAAGTAATATACAGAGACTGAGATATTATATGTAAATGAGAAATCATGACTGAGTATACAACTACAGTTAAGGCAATAACTCAAAGCAACAAGAATAGCCCATTGTGCCTCAACCAAATAAGTACATAGCCTAAATATGATTTCTAACATGAATCATAGCTCAAAAAATCAAATGAGTAGGAAAAATACAGATATAACAAAGCATGATAGCAAAACAAGTCCGGCAATAGTTTCCAAGGTTACCCTCAAATTCAAGTTTAAAAATGTTACTTACCTCAAAACACGAGACTCGATACTCCAAAAACCCTTTCCCACGCAAGATCGGCCTCTGAATGACTCGAATCTAGTCACAAACAACTTAATATCATCAAACAATGTCGTAGGAAATAACTCCAAACAATAAAGCTTCGATATTTAGCAAAATCAAAAGGTCAATTAAAAGACTTAACCTCGAGTTCGCAACCCGACGAAACTCACAAATTCCGAACACCCATTCAATTACGAGTCTAATCATACCAATTTCATCCAATTCTGACCTCCAATCGACTTTCAAATCATCGAATTTCCTTTAGAAAAGTTTTTACTAAAATTCCTAATTTCTTCACTTAATTCCACTAATTAAATGCTAAAAATAAGGATAGAATCACGGAATATAAAAAAATCCAAGTAAAAAATACTTACCCCAATCCAAATCGAGAAAATTTCCTCCAAGATCGCCCTAGATCGAGCTCTCTAACCCAAAATGCGATATAATAACCAAACCCTCGAAATATAGATGTTAAATAGTCTTCCCAAGTGTATACATCGCGATCGTGGAAATAGCTTCGCCTATGCAAAGAAAAAAAAATGCCCAGCTGCCAAAAACCTCCTATGCGAACGTGACATACCTGCACGAACGCGATGACCTAACACACAATAGCTATCCTCAGCCTTACCTTCCTTCTATCTGAATGCGACTCCCTGCTCGCATTCGTGATGCACAACCCATCTAAAGCTTCGCGAACACGTCCCTTCCTTTGCGAACGCAAAGTACAAAACCCACCTGCCACCATATAGCACTATGCGATCTCCGTCTCGAAACAAAAATTCAAACCCGATATTAAAAAATTTAACTCTCGGTCAAACCTATCACCCTTCCAAACCTTCTGCTTTTCAACTTTTGCCGATAAGCATCAAATCAACCTACGGACCTCCAAGTAAAATATGCGCCTAAATCCAAAATCACCATATGAAACTATTGGAACTACCAAAAACCCATTCTCTAGTCGTCTACACAAAAGCCAAACTCCGGTAAACTCTTTCAACTTAAGCCTCCAACCTTGACACTATGTGTTTCAATTAACTCCAAAACTTTCCAGAAACCAAACCAACCACCCCGTCAAGTCACGCTGCCACAAATTCACATATGTAAGGCATGAAATAGGGAAAACGGGCTAAAATACTCAAAATGACCGGTCGGATCGTTACATTCTCCCCTTCTTAAACAAATGTTCGTCCTCGAACGAGTTTAGAATCATATCCGGAGTCCCAGAAAGGTGAGGATATATGATCCGCATCTCCTACTCGGTCTCCCAAGCAGCCTCCTTGATCAACTGTACTCTCCAATGAACCTTCAATCATGCAATATTCTTTGACCTCAATTTTCGAACCTGCCGATCCAAAATGGCCACCGACTCCACGTCATAAGTCAGGTCTCCATTTAACTGAACCGTGCTGAAGTCCGATACATGTGATGGATCACCATTATACTTTCGGAGCATAGAAACATGAAGTGAACTCCCGATAGACTAGGTGATAAGGCAAGTATGTAGTCCACCTCTCCAACTCTCTCAAGTACCTCAAAAGGGCCAATATACCGAGGGCTCTTCTTGCCCTTCTTCCGGAACCGCATCACACCCTTCATGGGCGAAACTGTGAGTAGAACCTTCTCGCCCCATATATGCAACATCGCGAGCCTTTCTGTCAGCATAACTCTTCTGCCTGGACTGTGTTGTACGAAGCCACTTTTGGATCAACTTTACCTTCTCGAAAGAATCACAGACCAAATCAGTGCCCTACAATCTAGCCTCCCCGGGATCAAACCAACCAACTGGAGAACAACATCGCCTCCCATACAAGGCCTCATAAGGAGCCACCTGGATACTCGACTGATAGATGTTGTTGTAGGTGAACTCTGCTGACGGTAGAAACTGATCCCATGAATCCCCGAAATCAATAGCACAGATACGTAACATGTCCTCCAAAATCTGAATAGTGCCCTTGGACTGCCTGTCCGTCTAGGGATTTACTCAGCTCTAACTGTTTGCCTAACTCCTGCTGCACTGCTCTCCAAAATTTTGATGTGAACTGAGTGCCTCAATCCGTGATAATAGACACAGGAACACCATGAAGGTGAATAATCTCAAGAATGTCAATCCGAGCTAGCTGCTCTGAAGAGTAGGTAGTCGCAATTGGAATGAAGTGGGCATACTTGGTAAGTCTGTCCACAATAACCCATACTGCATCAAATTTCCTCATGGTCCATGGAAGTCCAACTACAAAATCCATTGTGATACACTCCCATTTGCACTCCAGAATATCAATCCTCTGAAGCAAACCAGCAGGTCTCTAATGCTCGTACTTCACATGCTGATAGTTCTAACACCGGGTAACATACTCAAAAACATCTTTCTTCATCCTCCACCACCAATAGTGCTGCCTCAGATCCCGATACATCTTCATGGTACCTGGATGAATGGAATACCGTGAACTATGGGCCTCCTCAAGTATCAAATCTCGTAGCCCATCCACGTTTTGAACTCAGATTTGACCCTCCATCCCCAATACCCCATCATCTCTAGTATTAACCTCTTTAGCATCACCGTGCTGCACCGTGTCCTTCAGGATAAGCAAGCGGGGATCATCATCCTAACATGCCTTGATGCGCTCAACCAAAGAAGACTATGAAACCACACAACTAAGAACCCTGCTAGGCTCCGAAATATCCAATCTCACCAACTAACTGGCCAATTCCTGGACATCCAATGCTAACGGTTTCTCCTCAACTGGAATATAAGCAAGAGTCCCCATGCTCTAAGCCTTCCTACCCTAAGTTTTGGACACCATATTGGCCTTCCCCGGATGATAAGGAATAGTGATATCATAGTCCTTTAGTATCTCTAACTGCCTCCGTTGCCTCAAGTTCAGATCCTTTTACTTGAATAAGTGCTTGGGCTCCTGTGATATGTGAATACCTCACAAGACACGCAGTTGAGATAGTGCCTCCAAATCTTCAATGCGTGCGTGAACAATGGCTGCCCACTCCAAATCATGTACATGGTAGTTCTTCTCATGGGGCTTCAACTGACGTGAACTATAAGAAATAACCCTACCCTTCTGCATCAACACACATCCAATGCCAATCTGCATAGCATCACAATAGACAGTGTAATAACCCAATCCCGAAGGTAGAACTAGAACTGGAGTTGTAGCCATTTCGCTTCTAAAAGATCTTCTCACACTCATCAGATCACCTGAATGGGTCAACTTTCTGGGTCAATCTAGTCAAAGGTGCAACAATGGACGAGAAACCCTCCACAAAATGGCGATAATACCTAGCCAAACCAGCGAAACTCCGAATCTCAGTAGTAGAAGACGGTTTGGGCCAACTCTGAACTACCTCAATATTCTTCAGATCCACCTTAAACCCTTCACTGAACACCACGTTCCCCAAAAACTCCATCGAATCAAGAAAAAACTTGCACTTGGAGAATTTAGCATATAGCTTATGCTCCCTCAAAGTTTAGAGCACTATCGTCAAGTGCTGCTCATGATCCTCCTGGTTGCTTGAATACACAAATATATCATCAATGAATACTATGACGAAGGAATAAAGATATCGATGGAGCATAGTGTTCATCAAGTGTATGAAAGCTGTTGGGGCATTGGTCTTCCCAAAAGACATCACCATAAATTCATGGTGACCATAGCGGGTGATGAAAGCCGTCTTTGGAATATCTGAATCTCGAATCTTCAGCTGATGATACCCCGATCTTAAATCAATCTTCGAGAACATCCTAGCACCCTGAAGCTGATCAAATAAGTCATCAATGCGCGATAATGGGTACTTGTTCTTAATTGTAACATTGTTCAACTGCCTGTAGTCAATACACATCTCATAGTACCATCATTCTTCTTCATGGATAGGACGGGGGTATGCCAAAGCAACACACCAGGCCTGATGAAGCCCTTACAAATTATCTGTTGTAACTTTACTTCAACTCTATAAGTGCTATGCGATACAGTTAAATAGACATGGGCTGAGTCCCTGGTACCAAGTCAATACCAAAATTAGTGTCCCTGCCGGGTGGCATGCCCCATAGGTCTGCTGGAAACACATCTGGGAAGTCTCTCACTACCTGAACTGACTCAACGATAGGAGTATCAACACTAATATCCCTCATAAAAGCCAAGTACGCCAAACATCTCTTCTCAACCATCAGCTAGGCCTTCAAATGTGAAATCACTTTATTAGGAACATGATCCAGGGAGCCTCTCCACTCCAACCTCGAAAAATCTGGCCTCACCAACGTCACGTTCTTACCGTGATAATCAAGGATTGCGTGATATGGAAACAACCAATACATGCCCAAAACACGTCAAAATCAATAATGCTAAGCAGTAAAATTTCAACTCTCGTCTCATAACCCCCAATAGTCACAACACACGACCAATAAACTTGATCCACAATAATTGTATCACTCACAGTAAAGATACATGAACAGTCATAACTAAAGAATCACTAGGCATATCTTAATAACGAGCAAAGTATGATGACATATATGAATAAGTGGAAACAGGATCAAATAATACCAAAGCATCCCTATGAGACACTGAAAAATTACCTGTGTTCACAACGTCATAAACAACTACCTGTGGTCTGGCAGGAAAAGCATAGCATCGAGCTTGACTACTACCAGTCGGATTTCCCCCTATAGTGCGGCCTCAGCTCGTACGAGCTCCTTCTCGAGCTGGCTGAGCGGGTGGTATAGTAGCCGATGTAGGCATAATTTCTTGAACTCTCTGCTGCACGGGACCTCTAATAAGACGGGGCAATACCTCCTCACAAGCCCTAACTCTCTAGACTCATAGCAACCTCGACCTAGGGATAACTAGTGAACCTGAACTGGAGCCTGAGAACTATAATAACCACTGGAGGAATCTAGTACTGAAGAACCCTGAACTGATGAAGCACGTTACGAGCTTTAAGCTGGAAGTGCACTGAAAGACGATTCAACCGTACGAGTGCCGTACGAACCGTGGCTAGCTGGTGAACCACGATGAACTTGACGAGCCATTTGAGCGGGCCTAAAAGGACGACTTCTGTTGTGATGTGACTGGCCTCCGTATGAGGTACCACTAAAACCACATATACCATTGAGCCTTTCTCCCTCCCGGTCTTTGCACTCAGGCCTGCGTACGTGCTCCAAGCGCCTAGCAATTCAACCACCTGGTAAAACCTAGCATCCATCTCGGCCTCTCGAGCCAAACTGTAACGTAGACCATAATTGAGGCCATTAATGAACCTCCTGATCCTCTCTCTCACAGTGACAACAATATGGCATGACGGGCCAAATCCACAAATCTCATCTCATACTAATTCATAGTCATGTCTGCCTGGTGTTTGTGGAAAAAACTTCTCTGAGAAGAGAACCGAGAATGCCTTCCACGTAAGTAGAGCTGTGCCAGCTGGCCTGCCTAACTCATAATCTCCAAAACATCTTATTTACCTTGAAAATGGTAATGACAATTATATTTGATTTTGTGGTTCTAAAATTGTGTGATTTATTTTTATGCTAGTTGTTAGGCAATAGATGCCAAGTGTGAGTTAAGAGAACAAGGTAAGAGTAAAGAAAAGTAATGATATGCAAACCAAGCAGTCACAAAACAAGTTAGCGAGCTGGCCGAGGCAGGGCCTCGAGGTCGAGATACAACGCCTGACTGAGGACGGTTGCTGGAGGGATAACAGTATGGAGGGCCTCGAGAATGACCCTTTAGGATCAATAATGAGAAATAATTGAAGAAAAGTTAATGAACACAATAAATGAAAGGCAATAGATCAGTAGAACAAACATTGAGTATGTTAAGACGGCAGAGAATGTTCTTGTTGTATTTAATATTCATTCATCCAAAAAATGAAAAAGGATCCCCTTTATATAGGAGGGGAAATCCCAAGATAGTACATGTGTAATTATTAAAAATTAACACAGCTGGTATAGTTATTTAATGACTTGGTATGGACTTGTACCATTCTTACAGACTTGGTCAACTCTAGACATATGCCCTTGGGAATTTCCTCCCTTTGCACGATGGTCACCGATTTATGCTGCACCGGGATCGAACACAATGACCCTTCAATGTGCTTCCTCGAGGGATACACCTCGATGTCAAACAATGAATTCCAGTTCGGGCTCCTCGAGGTCAGTCGTGGGATGCCATAGTGATCCCAAAATCGGACTCCCGGATTTTGGCCGTACACAGATAGTCCCCGCGTTTCTTGGAATGAAATGGTAAGAAATGATATTGAGTTCATGCCTCTTCGGTATTTTCATCATGATTTCAGCCACGTGAGATCATTGAATGTAATGACAGAAAGGCTGCACAACGATCGTTGTCAACACGGTTCTCGAAAAGCCCACAAACCATTTTTGATCGACCTTTCTGCTTCTCAACATATTTAAAAGATTCCTATAAATACCTCCATTTTCCATTTTCCAAACTTTTACGATGCCTTCTAGCCTTCAAATCTTTGCTAACAGTTTCTTGCTTTCATCCTTCTTCTACGTTCACTTCTTCATCTTCTTGATTTGGAAATTTGTTATAGCCATGGCCAAAACTTCTAAAACGGTCCCTCAAAAAGAGGGAATAGATTCTTCTCACGCTCTTCTAAGGGCAAATCAAAATTGCCTCCCCGTATTAAGGAGGCATTCCTGATCACTTTGAGGCATCTTCCGATTTTAAGATCGATAAACCTCTCGCAACACCGGGCCGATGCGAGCCCATGTCTCGATATATAAGTGTGATTACTGATGTGAAAAGGGTGAAAATAGACTTCCGCTGGGGGGAAGCGGTGCAAGTAGAAATTCCTTCATCTGAGGAAAGCATAGTTACACATGAAGCTGGCTTCCTTAGCGTATATACGTATCCTTTCACTTTAGGCCCCGTAATCTCTTCTTCTCCACCGATAGACCCGATGATCCTCGATTTCTGTCGCCAGTATCGAGTGACTCTCAGTCAAATTTATCCTTCTTTTCGGAGAATTGTCTACATGATTAGATATTTCTCAAACATGGTCGGGGGGATGTCTTTCAACCTCGATCATCTGATCAGGTTATATAGCCCTCGTCTCTATCGAGGGGGCTTAGTCAAGCTGCAACATCGATCTGTCAAAGCATTCTTTGCCTGCATCGACGAAGACAAAGACCGGGGATGGATGAGCTAGTTTGTTCGATTTAGGACCTTGGACCTCATCCCTTTCGAGAAGATGCCATTCCCGGAGGAATGGAACATGAGACATAAGTGTTCCTGTATCGAGCATGTTTTATCATCTGAATCGCCTTTTTCTGAATCTGAACTGACCCCTTTACTTTTTACTTGATTCTTTTCTGATTGCATAGGCGCCGTGTGGTTCCCTGGTGCGGTTAGGGACCTCCCGGGATAGGTTAAGCTCTTGGATTCTACCTCTCCGAATGAACGTGTTTGGCGCGATTTGGCAAAGATGCGATGGCAGGCCAAGAATCATGGTATGCCCTCATCACTGTTACTTCTAGATCTCTTACGAGTAAATTTCATGGCGAAAAGTCTCATATTTTATGTTTGTGCAGGCCTCGGGGAAGCCGTTTCATTGAGACCGCCTCCTCCTAGCGAAGAAGAGGCCCAAAAACCTGTCAGGGGAAAAAATAGGAAGGAGGAGACGCCAGCAGAGTCTCCAAAACCAAAGGCTCGAAAGCCTAAGACCGATGCCATAATTTTGACCTCGGCAGCTGTAGAAAGTCTCGTACTGAAGACGAAGATGATGATAGTTACCCTTTGGTAAAAAGGGTAAGATGAAGCGCTGATGCTTTGCAAGATGCTGGGCAGGAGACTACCGAGGCGGAGGTGGCCGATGCGGACCCGCCTTGCAATGAGGAGACCCTCGAGGAGGGTTTAGGTTCAATCCCGGGGCCAGCCATTGGACAAGGTGCGACTTGTGCCGATGAATATCTGGTTGGGGGAAATGATTCTGGGATTCTTTGAGGGCAAGAGGAATCTTCAATAGAAGTTGATGCCCTAGGCGATTTGCAATCGGGCTAGTCATTCTCACCGGGGCAGATACGGGATGCCCAGAACAGGGAAGGTCCCGATGATGGGGCCTCTCAGGGAGAGGATGATTTATTCAAGGAATACTTTGCCGGTGTCGAAGAAGACGCCGATCTTGATGCCCCGGTTGCTCTTGAGGAGGATACGAGACTCCAAAACGGGTAACTTCTAGATATATTATCTGCGCTTCAAGCTTTTATTCTTGTTTTTCTAACTTCTCTCCTTTGCGATGTAGGTCAGGACGCTGTATGATCAGGCTTTCTTGTAGCTACAAGATGAGCTAACCTATCGTGAGGAGGAGCTTGAGAAGCTCACATTGGAATCAAATGAGCTGAAGGCTTTGCATGCTCGAAAAGAGGAGGAGTTGGTCGACCTCCGGGAAGTCTTAGAGAAGGCGCTCCAGGAGAGGGATAGCTTCATCGAGCAGGTAATCTGGTATTTTACGAGCTTTCCTTTTATTGACATAACTTGGTGCTTATTACCTCAGTTCGGTATTTGCAATTTGAGCAAAAGGATGCCCTGGCGGGGAAGCTTCAGGGAGAGATCGCAGCCAAGGATGCCGAGATCCTAGGGCTGAAGTGGCACAATGATAGTGTGACCTCGGAGAGAGACATTTTTTGGGAGGAGAAAGCCTCGACTCAGAGTTTTCTTCGAGGTGCTCAAGAGGAAGCTGCCACATTATCCACGGCTAAGTCCAAGGCCGATTCGTTCATATCCTCCTACAGAGATGATGCTGGTGCCACAAATACTTGTCTACAACTTCCTACAATGAAATTTCACTACTCAAAATACTTGAATCTACATCAACGTGACTCAATTAAACCATGGTTAGCATTTTATCAAACACCTCATGTACATACTTGTCTACAACTTCCTACAATGAAATTTCTTCACCCGACAACAACCTTCCATACAAACAGTTCACATTAGAAACACCCTTAGGTAATTAATCACCATTGGCTCATACATGCCAAACCATTTACTCCTAACCCATGAATCTCATTTTTTGATTCTTCACAAACAACCAAATTTTAAGATTTAGGGCTTATAGCTTCCAATAACCATTCCATAAGCACCAACACTAAAATCTCACCTATAAGTTCATTATTGAACATTTCATGTGAGCTAGGGAGAAATTCTTACCTTGTTAGTTGAAGGCTTTGTGAGTTCTTCCCTTAAATCTTCATGAAATGGGCAAGAATGGTAGTGTAGGAATGTTAGAGATCGTTCCCTCTCTCCCTAGAGTGCTCCTTACCTGTACAAAGATCAAACGTCCCCTCTAAATAACCCCTTAGGCCCTTCTATTAAAAGAAAGTTTGGTTAGGAATTTCCTAAAATTATCCCTACGAGTCATGTTTGTGATCGCGTAATGGACCGCCAAACGCTTTTGCATTCCGCAAAATGGACATTTAAATGGTCCTCCAGGTTCTGAGTTTGAACTGGACAGGTCTGCGATGGATATGCGTTCTGCATAACAGTTTTTAATGTCCAAACATTGGACCACAAAATCTCCTTCAATAATTTCTCAGGTGAGCTGACCAATTCTACGATGGATCTGTAGTCCGCAAAATAGTTATGTGGTCCGCATAACCCATCACGAAATGAGACTCAACTTTTAGTTTGTGCATAACCCCAATCTGCGAGGATTCTACGGTTAGCAGAAATGATTCGCAATCTGTATTATTAACTGCAAAATTGCCCTCTAATGTTAATTCTTCTACCCACTTCGCGACGCATTGCACCGTCAAAAAATTTGTAAAACATATCCACAAACTTTCGAACATATTAGCTTGATCTTGGAACTATAATTCCTCAAATTGTTGGCAGACTTTTATAGAGCCTCACAAAACATGTGCCATGGATATTCATGCTAGGTGTAGATTCGACACTAATCTATGCCTTGTTTAGTTGTATGTTCTATTTTATTCTATGTGTTATCAATAGATTGACTATGTGAGTACAATAAATCACGCTAGAGTAATGTTGAGGGGATTGGTACCTTATTTTGAATATGATGAGTAGATCTAGAAATTGATGTTATACTTGTCTCCGATACAGATACACATATGTTATGAACACACATCCATACTTATTCTTGCGATGTACCTTGATTGTGACGTGTGCACTCTGTGACACATGTGTAATCTTTTGTATGACTACTTGAACTTGATTGATAAATTAATATAGTTGTAGTCATGCTTTATATGTTGAACATCCATCCACATTTTATTACTGTCATGTCCTTGTGCATCTTATTGGTAAATTATGGGCATATATCTCTGATAGAAATTTGGCATATTGCTTTGTGATAATTATGGCATATGAGGATATGTTGGAGAAATTGATTGGGTATTGGCATGAGGTTTTGCTGTGCAATTGTGATCATTATTATGCGCATGAGGCAAAATAAAGGTGGCATTTCTTGGGCTTGCCTATGTGGCGAAATAAGAGTGTTGATATGCGTATGTGGTGAAATAAGGGAGGAATTTCTTGATATTCACATATTGCAAAATAAGGGCGGCCTTATTCATGATGTTATGTGATGGTTTGAGGGTGACTTTCTTGATGATTTTTTGTGTTTTGTACAAGGGTAACATTCTTGATTATGCACGTGAACTCTTTATGTTTGTCATGTATTTTGACATTATTTTTACGTTGCATCTAACATGCTAACTTATGTCTCTATTATTATTTGATGATTTCATTGCCAATATGGATTTAGTTAAAATGAGTTGATATCTCATGTTTTTGTTGAGTTGTCGTAGAGTATCGAATTGATGTAAAAAGAGGATTGTCAGCATACATTGATGTATTGGATGCTTGAAAAGTTCTCTTGAACGTATTATTTCATAATTGATACGAAATCAGATCATGTTGGGCACGAGTGTACGGTTATTTATGAGTATTTGAGGTCACACATTATATGATGCATATCTCTTTCCGAGCAGGGTTGGTGCAGGTCATATTTGTGTCAAGCTACCTTTTATTTATGGTAGTTTAGGACTTCGTTTCTGTTTATATAAACTTCAAATAGATGTTGTAAACATTCTTCACAATTATTTTGTAAATCTAATCTTAGCGACTCATGGTTTGTCGTACCAATAATTAGGGTAACTGTATTGCGTTGTTTTGCAGTTGTTATAATTAATACTGATGATTTCTCATTGAAGTTGTCTTTTTTATTGTTTAACTTACCTAGTGGATTGAGTAGGTATCATTACAACTTTGTGGGATTCTGGGCATGACATATATGGACGGTTCGTTTTAATCTTTTTGGTAAGATGAAACACGACAAAATTTGCTGACGCTCATTTTAAAAAAATCTTTTACAATTATCTCTAACGTTATAAGATTGTTCTTTGGGACGACCACTTAAAAATTGTTACCAAATTGATGGTTCCACTTTCAAAGTCTGATATGTAATTAGTGTTTAGTCATATAATTTATTTTTTGAGTTTGAAAGTCTTTCCATTGCAATCTTTTTAATTATTTGCCTTATATGGACTTTGTTCATTTTTATCATCATCGTCTTTTGATTTCATTCAACACTCAACCTATACTAAAAATAAAATCTCCTTCAAATATATCATACAATCACAAGAAATTCGCTCTCTTTGCATGGATATATATATATATATATATATATATATATATATATATATATATATATATATATATATATATTCGGAGTGTTCTTATTTTAGTTTCCTTTTTTAAATGTTTGTATGTTGCTACCAAAATTAAAATAGACGAATGATAGATATTATTTACTGAAGATGCATGTTGTAGTTGAAATTATGGAGTTAAGAGTATGATGGAGGAAGACCAGATTACACTTAAGATTTCACCTCCGTCTACTCATTTGTATATTCTACTTTTTGATTGACCAGAGAAGATTTTCTTTTGCAAGAGAAGATGAAAATGAGACCTCATTGTAAAAATATTACATCTCTGCTCAATTTTGAGTACTACTATGCAAGGATCCGTGCAGTACAATACACTTGCAATTGAAATAATTTATCAAATTTACTCAATGGCCGTGATGGCGTGACCAATTTTCTAGGTAAGCCAACAATTAATAATAATTATAAAAGTCAAATGTTAAGTTATGTAACGAGCCAACCGGTCGTTTTGTGTATTGTAGCCCCATTCCCATATTTATTGCCTCCTCTATGTTCGTTTATGGTTATGTGACTTGCCGGGGTGGTTGGATTGGTTCCAGGGAAGTTTCGGATTGAATTGGGATACTTAGTCCCAAAGTTGGAAGCTTAAGTTGAAAGAGTTAATCGGATTTTGACTTTTGTAAAAACGACTCCGAAATACTATTTTGATGATCCTAATAACCGTGTATAGTAATTTTGGACATAGGCGTATGCCCGAATGTCGATTTTGAGGTCTATAGGTTGATTTGGTGCTTTTGGCAAAAGTTGGACAGTCGGAAAGTTGAAGGATGGGAAGGTTGAGATATTTGACCGGAAGTTGACTTTGTTGAAATCAGGTTTGAATTTTTGTTCCAGGAGTTGGGATAGATCTGTTGTGTCATTTGGGACTTGCATGCAAAATTTGAGATCATTTGGAGTTGATTTGAAGTGGTTCGGCATGCATTTTGGAAGCTGAAAGTTCATTAGTTTCATTAGGCTTGAATTGGGGTGCGATTTCTGGTTTTGGTGTTGTTTGATATGATTTAAGTCTTCGAGTAAGTTCATATTGTGTTTAAGGACCTTTTGTTATTGTATACGGCTAAAGTCGGTGAGCCCAATTTTATGATTATTACGGCACTCCATAGCCCGTCTTCAGAGTGCTCAAAGCAGTTTGAGTTTTGACATCGAGGAAACATGTAGAGGATTCTCCATGCTTGACCTTGAGGCAGTGTAAATCGAAGACCATCATGAGAAAGCGAGAAATTCCCAAAAGGAACGTGGTTAAAACTGACCAAGACCAAAAAAATAGTACAAGTCCGTACCGTGACATTAAATACCTGTACCAGCCGCATTTCTTTGTAATAAATACAAATGTACTATGTTGGGATTCCTCCTTCTATATATAGAGGACCCTTGTCACTTTGTAAGATGGATAATATTCAATACAAGAACAAGAATATTCTCTGCTCTCTAACTCAAACATTCTCTACAATTGTTTCATTAATTTATTGCCTTTCGTTTATTGTGTTTATTAATTGTTCCTTATTTATTGCTCATTATTGATCATAAAGAGGCCATCTTCGAGGTCCTCAATACTGTTGTATCTTCATCGATCTTTCTCTGTTAAACCCTCAAGCTCGACTTCGAGGACCTATTTCGACTAAGCTCGAGATCCCGTCTCATAACCACTCGGTTTGCATAACTCTGTTATCCTTCGCTCTTGTCTCATTTTTCTTACCTCTCACTTAGCATCTATTGCCTAAATAACTAGTATTAAAATAGATCACATATTTTTAGAACCACAAAATCGAATATAATTGTAATTACCATTTTCACGGTAAATAGTTTGGCGCCAACCGTGGGGCTAAAAATAGTAGTGGTTATTTTAGTGCTGGTTTTCTAAAAACACAAGTTACTGTTTACACTTTTTCTTGTCCAAGAATATTCAATTTCAGGTCAGAAAATGTCTAACTCAGTGAATGCACATGAAAACAACGGTCATGAGGATCATGGAGAAAACGGCGCAGCTGCTTCAGGTGCCGGTGTACCACCGCAAAATCCTGAAGGTGCACCAGTGCAAATTCCCGTTGATGAAGGCTCACACAATGCTCAACATGTCGATGTAAGCTCTCATACAGACAAAAGTGTGTGTGAAGGAGACCAACATGAAGCACAAGAGCCCCTGCTCGAAAGGAAAGAGAAGTTAGCCTTCATGTAATTTTTGAGATGTTGCAAGCACAACAAGTGGCTATTGCTCTGCTGCAAAGCCATCAAAGAACTCCAAGCACAGCACCTCCAGAAAAGGCTCCTCGAGTTGAATAGGCACTAGAAAGATCGAGCAATAACGGGTCGGCAGCCGACCCCGCCATAATGAAGATTCTCGAGGACCTCACAAAGAGGATTGAATTAGGCGAAAAGAAGATAGAAGCTAATGACAAAAATGTGGAGACCTATAATTCGAGGGTCGATAAGATCCCGAGCGCACCCCGATTCTGAAGGGTGTAAATTCAAAAAAGTTCGTGCAAAAGCCATTCCCATCAAGTGCGGCCCTGAAGCCCATCTCGAAGAAATTCAGAATGCCCGATCTCCCGAAGTACAACGGGACGAACCCAAATGAGCACATTATTGCTTACACTTGTGCTGTGAAAGGAAATGACCTAAAAGATGACGAGATTGAATCCGTCTTATTGAAATTTTTTGGAGAAACACTATCCAAAGGGGCCATGATGTGGTATCATAACCTGGCCCCAAACTCGATAGAATCGTTTTCCATGATGCCAGAGTCTTTTGTGAAGGCGCATGCTGGTGTCATCAAGGTCGCTACGAGGAAATATGACGTCTTCAAAATCAAACAAAGAGAGAATGAGATGTTAAGGGAGTTCGTATCCCATTTACAACTGGAACGGATGGACCGATCTCCAATGATTTGGCAGTGCAAGATTTCTCTCAGGGATTGAATGAATGAAGCTCGATAGCTTCAAAGCATTTGAAGCAAAACTTAATCGAGTATCCCGCTGTAGTTTGGGCGGATGTGCACAACATGTATCAGTCAAATATCAGAGTCGAGGATGGCCAATTAGAAGCCCCCTCGGGCTTTGTGTATCCCAGCAGGCTCTTAGCAAAGGGATCGAGGCTTCCAGAAAGAGACCCAAGGCCAAGAAAAGAAAGATATCAACCGTATATAGAAAATCGAAGAAATATCCCGAGGCGCAACATGACTCGAAGTGATCAAAGGATAGATCGAGGCTAGAATCCTCGGAGACTTATGAACAAAGCAGGATTCGACAAGCACACAAGGCCGGTAGAGGCACCCCAGCTATCTGAGTACAACTTCAACATTGATGTTTCAGACATCGTATCGGCCATAGGTAAAATCAAAGACACCAGGTGGCCAAGACCCGTACTATCTGATCTTTCGCAAAGGAACCCTAACTTGATATGTGAATGTCACGGTACCCATGGTCATAGGAATGAGGATTGCAGACAGCTCCGAGAAGAAGTAGCCCGACTGATTAGCAAAGGGAACCTTCAAGAAGTATTGGTGGAGTCGACGTCCCTCAGGGACCCATTTTCAAGCGAAAAATCACCAGGGAAAAGTGAACTCAGAGCTACATACCTGAAGATGCTCTGTCATTTAGTGAAAAGGACATCGAGACCTTGTCTCATCCTCATAATGAGGCACTGGTAATTTTTTTTTCTTTTAAATAAATTTCAAATTAAACGTGTGCTCGTGGATCTAGGTAGCTCAGCCAACATAATTAGGTCGAGGGTGGTAGAGCAACTCGGATTGCTTGACCAAATCGTGCCCGCCTCTCGAGTCCTCAACGGATTCAACATGGCGAGCGATACAACGAAAGGGGAAATCACCCTCTCAGTCAATGTAGCCAGTACAATTCAAAATACCATGTTTCATGTCATCGAAGGTGACATAAGATACAATGCGTTGCTTGGAAGGCCATGGATTCACAGAATAAGGGCGGTGCCTTTAACCCTTCATCAAATGATGAAGTTTCCTACGAAGGATGGAGTAAAAAAGTGTACGGAGAGCAGCACGCAGCAAAAGAAATGTTCACAGTACACGATGTGGCACCGACACTGACACCTTCTATATCGAAGGATCCAAAAAACAAGCAAACAACCGAGTAGCAATCACAAACTGGATCCTCGGATGAACGAATAAAGGACCGTGCCGCGTCCTCAGAATGAGTAACTGAAGAATATCGAGGCTTGAACGCCACCACAACTAAGGTACAATCCTCTCTCTCTTTCCTTCACATTTTACACTAACCTATGTGCAGGTGTTCGATTGAAAGGAATTAAAGCACCCTCCATCTCGAAGGCCTTAGGTTTTAAAGCATGCTTTGCGCTCTTTTTCCCTCACGTCGGATTTTATCCCAAATGGGTTTTATCGATGAGGTTCTTAACGAGGCAACATCCATATACTACCTAAGGAGAACTCACCAAGTATTAAAGGCTTCTCTTCAATCAACCTCAAATACTGAGGGGCATCACCCCGGGAGATCACCTCCTTGAAGAAACTAAAATATTCCAAAGAGGGTCTCGACAGGAGAACTCTATATAGGACCAAACAGTCGAATGAACCGTGTCCACATAGAATAATAGAACCCTCGATGGTGAAAAAATGTACACTTGTACCAAATAATCAAAGGAGAGCCTTTACCATCAAAACACGTCACGCGTGAAAGAAGTTTGCTATTTTCTCAATAAACAACCCCACGGTCAGAAATTTCTCGAACACTCGGGGACTGACGTCAAAAACTCGAAGCCGTAAGACCTCAGGGCCGGAAACTTCGAGCTCGTAAGCCCTCCACGAGGCACCAATGTAAGCCCTTCACAATGCAACACCAACATTATCAACAATGCAAGCCCTCCACGAGGAAATACCAACACTAAGCCCTCCATGAGGCAACATTAAACTCGTAAGCCCTCAATGAGGCAACGTCAAATCTTTAAGACCTCAGCAAGGCATGTTCAAATTCATAAGCCCTCCACGAGGAACCAATGTAAGCCCTCCATGAGGCAATATCAAATGTAAGACCTCCTTGAGGCAGCGTCAAGTTTATAAAACCTCAATGAGGCAACATCAAAAAGTTTGCCATTTTTATAAGGAACGACTCCTAAGACAAATACTTTCGATGTCCCGGGGACTGCCATCGACAGTCACCCCATCGAGCCATCAAAAACTCGAAGCTCATAAGCCCTCAATGAGGCAATATCACATCTATAATACCTCAACGAGGCATGCTCAAACTTTTAAGCCCTCAACTAGGCAACATCAAATTTGTAAGACCTCAAAAAAGGCATAACCCCGACTCGGGGACTGTCCTCGATAGTCGGCTCATCGAGCTATCTAACCTGAAACCGTAAGACCTCAATCTGGCAAATTCAAGTTCATAATCCCTCCACGAGGCATCAATATAAGCCCTTCATGAGGCAATATCAACAATATATGCCCTCCATGAGGCAATATCAACAAGATAATCCCTCCATGAGGCAATATCAAAACCGTAAGACCTCGAGCAAGGCATGAATCGTAAGACCTCCACTAGGAAATGTCAAAACTGTAAGACCTCAAGCAAGGCATGTACATATTTGTAAGACCTTAAAAAGGCATAATCCCGATATCAAAGTCAAGGCTATATATCGAGCTTTTAAGACCCCTAAAAAGGCATACCATCGATATAGACGTCAAGGCTATCTCACTCGGGGACGAAAAGGCTGCGGCCAAACACAATGACCACGGTCATAAGGCTCCGGCCAAACTAACGCGACTTGGAGACGTCCGACCGTCGTCATAAAATCACATGCCTCTAATTACTTCGAAAAGAACTAGTTAGAGGTCGTACCGAACCAATGTGTAAGAGCCCAAGCGCCAACTACCCTAAAGGTCGTACCGACCCAATGCGTAAGAGCCTAAGTGCCAGCCTAAAGAGCCCAGGGCCGATTCAAAAAACCTAAGGGTCGATGAGCTCGTGTCAAAATCCAACTCGAGGACTGAGCCCTAAATGGTTAACCATAATAGAGGTCGTACCGACCCAATGCATAAGAGCCCAAGTGCCAGCTAATCAAAGGTCGTACCGACCCAATGCATAAGAGCCTAAGAGACAACCTAAAGAGCCCCACGGCGATTTAAAAAACCTAAGGGTCGATGAGTTCGAGTCGAAACCCGACTCGAAGACTGATCCCTAAACGGTTAACTAAAGCACCTAAGGGCCAAATGCGTAAGAGCCCACGGGCTAGCCTAAAAAGCCTCAGGGCCAATCTATAACCCCCAAGGAATTCATTTCAAAGTCCAATTCTTGGGGCTAATTATCGACAAGCATCGGAATTCAAAACAAAAAGAAAGAGAGACACAAGCTAATCAAAACTACCAAAGAATTTATATATATATGTGTATTACAAATATTCATTTACAATGCTCCCACAAGAGTTTTTACAAAGGACAAGAAAGAAAAACCTAGTCTGCTCTAGGGACCAGCTCCCTCGGCGGCCTTCAAATATCAGCATCGGCACCAGAAGAAAGGAAAAACTTGGTGTCGATCTCATCCGCCTTGGCCTGCTTTATCTCTTCCGAGAGATCAAAGCCCCTAACATGAATCTCGTCGAGGGTCTCCCTCCGAGACCTACATCGGGCATACTCATTGCCCCTCCTCTCTCTGTCAAAGGCTCCACTCAGCTCAACCCGAACATCAACATCATCTTTAAAATAAACGACAACTTTCTTATCGGCCTTTGCTTGCACTTCTTCAGCTTCAGCCCGGGCATCCACGACCTCAGTCTTCATCTTCATAAGATCAGTCCAAAGCTTGGAATTCCTGCTAGTCTGAATCGAGCTACTTTCTCGAGCATTGCAAAGTTGTACCTCGAGGGCAGAAGCCTTGGCCAAGGCATTCCTTTGGGCCGCAGCATGAACACCTATCTGTGCCTTTAACGCATTGCATTCGGAATTGACCTGTCCGACTTCTCCCCAAAGGTGTTCCAACGCTTCCGTTTTCTCTGCAACTGAAGCACCGAAACATTAGTTCTCAAAGGCGGGAAAGGAAGCATGTACTCCCTTAAAATAAGGATAACTTGTTGCTCGAGATTTTCTTCATAGTCTCGACTTCGATGCATCTCCGATCGAAGATATATCAACTCTTTTGTTTTCTTATTGCAAAGAAACCTGAGAGATTTCTCCTTGCCCGAAGCTTCCCGCAACTTGGTCTCACAACGGAGCAGCTCGAACTTGAGCTTGTCAAAGGCCTATGAAAAAGAAGCTTAAGTTCAAACGATGAAAATACAAAGCTGAGGAGCTGACAAAGTCAACCAAAACTCACCACAAAACAGAGCCACTGAGCCTCCTCAAAAGTTGAGCGTGCGTCTACTGGCCCGGTCCCATCGGCCCTAGTTGAGCTGCTCTCAATGGGGATATGATCGCTCGAGACCCCACTTGATTTAGGCGGCCATAGGACTCTTGCTCCGTCCCTTTCGTGGAACCTTCCCCTCGAGGCTATAGGTCTCAGGCCCACAGGTTCGGCAACCTCGGAAGGCCCCCTGGTTTGAGCCGTCAATGTATAACCATCCTACCCAGGAGTACTGATGTCTACGGAATAACCAATGTATATAAAGTCCTCTTCAGCAACGGTGTCTCCTTTGTGTTTTCGGGCAGGCCCCACTTCATTGAGAATGTCCTCATCCATTGAGGAACTTTTCTACTTATTGTCTTCCCTCGGCTCCGAAGCCGACGGTCCTTCCCCCTCCTTGAGAGGGCACGATCTCATCTCCGAGAATCCACCAACCCCTGCGGCGGCGGAGTTAATACACATAACGAAAAGCATTACTCAAAGGCAATCACATGGCACATACCGTGGTGCTTTGCATCCCATATGCCCTTCGAAAAATCTTGCCACTTGCGTTCATCATAGGTCGAGGAAGCTGCCAGCTTCCGAGTCTATTCCGCAAGATCGGGGATCTCTTCCGGCATCCACAGGACCGTTGAGAAAGAGAAAAATAAGCATTCTTATAAATCATCAAGAGCAAAGGGCACTAAGGTACAACGTAGTACTTACGTTTGAAGTTCCATTTTTTGGGGAACGACAGGAACTCCGCAGGAATGATGTCGACGGTCCTCACTCGGTAAAAATTGACTCATCCATCCTCGGTTCGGATCCTCATCATCACTGGTAATGAATTCCTGGTGGATCAGCGTTGTAATACAATCAGGCCTCGACAATGCAGAGGCCGATATAATCTGATAAGGTGGATAAGTGTAAGCTCGAGTTCGGCCCTTTCAGTGAAGAACCTTATCATCAGCACTATCCGCCAGAAGGACGGATGAATCTGAGCCAAGGTGACTCGATACCTTTTATAGAATTCAAGCACAAGGTGGTCGAGGGGGCCCAATGTAAATGGGTACGTATACACATTCAGGAATCCTTATACATGGGCAATAATATTCTCTTCTCGGGAAGGTATCTGTAGCGTCACATTTTCTCCCCATCCACAATCTCTCCTCACGACCTCAAGGTGATTCTCCTCTATCGATCGAATAAACCTCGACGCATGTTCTCGATGGCCCGGAGCATCGAAGGGTTTCTCTAGTGCAAGGTCTTTCTTCAAAGCAAAACAATTTGAGGTTAATTCGCCATACGCCGGCGGTGTACTATCGACTGGGCAATAAGCAGAGATAGAGTTTCCCTCTTTTTGGTGAGCAGATTTGGGAATGGAATCCATAACTATTTGAACAAAGATAAAGAGGAAGAAAGCTCAAGTAGTTTCGCAAGCTGAGAAAAGGAAGAGAACGTTAAAGAGAAAACTAGTTTTGCAAAGTTGCAAGGCCTAAACTGAAGAAGAAGCGAGTGTATTTATATATAGAACAAGCGGAGGCTATTCACCCACTTTGAGGGCCAATTAATTCTAACAAGGTCGTTATAGTTTTTGGGGAAGTGTACCGGCGGGGCCACCTCGCTCACTTCATGGTCATGTCATATGAATGACGCATTCACACAATGTTCGAGGGATCGAAAACGCCCATGCCAACCTAGCCTTGAGAAGGTGTCTGATCCCGAGGATCTTTGTTACTACAAGAACGGGCTCCAAAGAGCTAAATTCAAAGCTCGAAGGTCGACTTTCGCATAAGCATTGCAGGGCAAAGTTGAAAGATAAAAAACAAAGAGATCTTTTCCATTCCAAAAATGTACTTACAAGGTTATTTTACAAAGCTCCCCCGAGGATCCCATGTACAGAAAAGAAAAAAGAAAAACAGTAAGTAAATCTACTATTCTCCTTCACTACTGCTCGAGTCGCTTCCAGAGCCCTCATCCGAAGTAGTTTAAATTGGCGATTCTTCCTCCAAGGCCCTGGTTTCTTCAATCTCGGCAGAGAGATCGGAACCTTTAGCACTCGATTCCTTGAAGGCTTGCCTCCTGGATTGCAAGCGAGCATGCACAACTGCCCGAGCCAGTTTTAGCTCGGCCTTCTCGGATATCTCCCTAGCCCGATCATTTGCGGTAGCAACATCCCTTTTGTACGAAGAGACAAATTCATCGGCCTTAGACTTGGACGCAGATGATGCAGAAGCCTCCTATTGAGCACCTCAAAGAAGGCCTTGAATTGAGGATACCTCTCCCCAAAATATGTCCTTCTCCCAGGCCACAACCTCCTTCAGCCGTGTCAGCCACCAGATCTTGGCGTCCTTGGCCACAATCTCCCCCCGAAGCTGCCCTACTAGGGCATCCTTTTGCCCAATCTATAAGAAGACAAGCTAATTATCACCAAGTATGACAATAAAAGATAAGATTATGGGCATCAGAGTACCTGATTGATGAAGTCAACCCTCTCTTGGAGCGCTCTCTCCGAGCCTTCCCGGAGGTTGATCAAATCCTCCTCTTTTCGGGAGCATAGAGCCTCCAACTGAATTGAATCCGATATCAGCTTCTGAAGCTCCTCTCCATGATGAGTCAACTCATCTTGCAACTTGGAGAAAGCTTGGTCATATAGCTTCTTGACCTACAACACAAAGAAGAAAGTTAGAAAAGTAAGAGTAGAAATTCGAAGCATAGACTATTATATCAAGAAGGTCACCTTCTTTTGAAGCCTCTCGGCTTTCTCGAGAGCAACGGAGACATAGATGCCGGTCTCCTCCTCAACGCCTTCAAAATAATCTTTAAATGTATCACCCTTTCTCAGAGAGGTCCCCAAACCGGAGGCATTCCGACCCTGGGCATCTCGTATCTCCCCTGGAGAAAATGATGGGCCCGATTGGAATCCGCCTGCAGCATCAACTTCCATCGGGGCTTCCTCTCGACCCCGAAAAACATCAGAAGTGAGCCCTCCGAGCTCACCAACATGGACTGTGCCATGTCCGATGAGTGGCTCGGGGACTGCACTCAAACCTTTCTGTAGGGTCTCTTCAACTCGAGGCAGGTCCGCATCGGCCGCGTCCAAATCAGCAGCCGTCTGCCTAGCAACTTTCAAAGCATCAACACTTCGTTTTACCCTTTGTACCAAAGGGAAGGTATCATCATCTTCTTCCTCGGCCCTAAGGCTCTCAGCGGCCATCGAGGTAAGGACCGTAGCATTGGTCTTGGGCTTCCGAGCCTTCGCTTTCTTGGACTTTGGAGACGCCGCTGATGTCTCCCTCTTCCTTTTCTTATCCATAATGGCCTTCGAAGCCTCTTCCTCACCACGAGGAGGCGGTCTCATCAACACGCCTTCCCCAAGGCCTCCATATGCATGATGTTTCAAACTCACTACCATAGAGAATACTTACAATGAATGAGGAAATGACAACAATGAGAGCATACCGTGGTTCTTGGCCTGCCACCGCGTTTTAGCCAAATCATGCCAGACGCATTTGTTGTATGTAAAAATGGAGTCCAAAAGTTTGATCTATCCCGGAAGGTCCTGAACCGCGCCGGGGAACCAAACGAAGGCTACACAATCATAAGAAAATCAATCAAAAGAGAAGGAGATCAGATCGAAAGAAGAAAAAGAGGTGGTAAAACATACTCGATATGGGGATACTTACGCTTCATATTCCATTCCTCCAGGAATGTCATTCTATCAGCAGGGATGATGTCCGAGGTTCTGACTCTAAAAAGTGGCTCATCCATCCCCGGTCTTTGTCTTCATCGATGCAGGAAAAGAATATCTTGGTAGATCGACAATGCAGCTTAATTAAACCCCCTCGGAAAAGACGAGGGCTATACAATCTTATCAAATGATCGAGGGTGAAAGTCATTCCCTCGACCATGTTGGAAATGTAATGAATCATACAAACAATCCTCCATAAGGAGGGACAAATCTGACCGAGCGTTGCTTGGTATTGACGATAAAAGTCGAGAATCACCTGGTCTATCGGTGGAGAAGAATAATCTACGGGGCCTAAAGTGAAAGGGTATGTATGCACGCTGAGAAATGCATCTTTATGTGTGACTATGATTTCTTCAGCTATGGGGATTTCTACTTGTGCTGACTCCCCCCAATGGTAGTCTAGTTTCACCCTCTCTGTATCGGTCACTACACTCATATACCGAGACATGGGCTCACATCGGCCCAGTGTAGAAGGGGGGTTTTTCGATGGTAAAATCGAATATGGTGTCAAAGGGACCAGGGATGAACTGCTCGATCCTTGGAGGAGTTTTTGATTTGCCCTTAGACGAGTGTGATGAAGAAGTGTCCCCATATTTTTGAGGTACCGTTTTGGAGGTTTTTTCCATAATTGTAACTGAGCTTTAAAGAAAGAAGATGAAGAAGCAAGCGCAGAAAGAGGATGAAAGTAGAAAACAACTAGTAAAATTTTGAAGGCTTGAAGATGTTGTAAAATTGTGAAAGGAAAATGATTGATGTACTTATAGAAGCCATTTGGGCATGTTTGAAGCAGAAAGGTCGAACAGATAGCGGTTCATGGGCTTCTCGAGAATCATGCTGACAACGACCTCTGCGCAGCCTTTATGTTACGTCATTTAATGTTCTGATGAGGCTGACGTCATAATAGGGATATCAAAGAGGAAATAATTCAAGACCGTTTCTTATCACTTTGTTCTAAGAAACGCGGGGACTATCTGTATACGGCTAAAATCGGTGAGCCCAATTTTATGATTATTATTGCACTCCATAACCCGCCTTCAGAGGGCTCGAGGCAGTTCAAGTTTTGACTTCGAGGAAGCATGTCAAGGATTATTCACGCTCGACCTCGAGGCCGTGTAAATCGAAGACCATCATGAAAAAATGGGAAATTCCCAAAAGGCACGTGGTTAAAGCTGACCAAGACTGCAAAAATAGTACAAGTCCGTACCGTGACATTAAATAGCTGTACCAGCTGCATTTCTTTGTAATAAATATACATGTACTATGTTTGGATTCTCCCTCCTATATATAGGGACCCTTGTCACTTTGTAAGATGGATGATATTCAATACAAGAACAAGAACATTCTCTGCTCTCTAACTCAAACATTCTCTACAATTGTTCCATTAATTTATTGCCTTTCGTTTATTGTGTTCATTAATTGTTCCTCATTTATTGCTCATTATTGATCATAAAGAGGACATCTTCGAGGCCCTCAATACTGTTGTATCTTCATCTATCGCTCTCTGTTAAACCCTCGAGCTCGACTTCGAGGCCCTATATCTACTAAGCTTGAGATCCCGTCTCATAACCGCTCGGTTTGCATAACTCTGTTATCCTTCACTCTTGTCTCATTTTTATTACCTCTCACTTAGCATATATTGCCTAAAAAACTAGTATAAAACTATATCACATATTTTTAGAACCACAAAATCGAATATAATTGTAATTACCATTTTCACGGTAAACAGGTATGTTTGGATGGGCCTCGGGAGCTCCGGGTGTGATTTGGAATGAATTCAGGTCATCTTTGGACTTAGGTGATTTGTTGAAGCTTATGATGCCTGGTGTATTTGGATCTGCAATGGATTGGCTACAAATGATGAGGCCAAAAAAGTGACATAGTGATCAGAGAAGCAGAGTAAGGTTAGGCAAGGCAAGGCAGGTATCACAGATGCGGAGGGGAGCCGCAAATGCAAATGTACGTGCACAATATTGTCCGCCGATGTGGACTTGGTTGGGGCTTGAGAGTTCGCAGGTGCAATGGGATTTCTGCAGAAGTGGACTCGCAGATGCGAGGGTGTGTCTGGAGGCTCATGGGGGATCACATATGCGATATTTGGATAACACATGTAGAACAACATATGCAGAATCACTAGCAGAGTTTATATTCGAAGGGCTTCATTGTTTTTCTTATTTTGGGAGTTGTGCAGCTCCGCTAAAGGTGATGTTTTAAGTGCTTTTCACCATAATTGAGGAGGTAAGTGAAGATTAATCACTTTTGTTGATAGATATTGATTACCCATTAATTATTATACTTAGTTTACGTGACATTAAGGTGAAATTTGGGGTTTTTAGGCTATGATATTGGAAAGTGAGATTTGGTGATTTGAGGGTCGATTTATGGTTAGAATTGGATGAAATTGGTATGGTTGGACTCCTGAATAAATTGTTAATTTTATCGGATTTCGGGGTGCGCACCTGGGGTTGACTTTTCGATTTTGTTTAAAGACCTTAGCTTTATTGTGTGGGGTTGTTTCCTATGGCTATTATTGATGATATTGAGTTGCTTTGACTAGATTCGAGTCACTTGGAGGTCGATTCACGTGGTAAGGGATTTTTGGAGTATTGATTTTCTCTTGAGGTAAGCAGCATATCTAAACATGGATTTGAGGTTAATTATCCATAGGCACCATATATATGGGATGTATATGGGAACCATGCTAGATGACAGGCGTGTGGCCGTGCATTGGTGTAATTATGATCTAAGTTGACTTTTAGACTATTACCGAATTTGTTTTGCTATCATATCTTGTTATGTCTGTTCTTTCCCTACTTGTTTGACTATTTGAGCTATGATTCATGTTAGAAATCATGTTTAAGATAAGTGATTATTCGGTTGACATCTAATGAGGCTATTTCTGTCGTTTTGAGCTACCTGTCTTAACTATAGTTATACTCTCAGTCATGAATCTTCATTTCATATCATATCTTAGTATCTGTACATTACTTGTTGTTACATGGCACCTTGTTGTGCTCTTTCATAAGCGGTACTATTTGGGCTGGGTGATATGAGATTTGTGAGCCCTTGAGACTTGAGAGGTTGATGAATGAAGTGTTCCTTAGAGACGTGTTGAGAATGATATCTGGACTGGGTTGCATGCCGTTACAGGCCTTATTGGCTTTATTATTATTTGGACAGGATCCGTCCCTCAGCAGTCTAATATATCAGCAGTGAATGAAGGCACAATGATATATATAAACGTGCGTTGGTGAGGGACACTGATGCCAGGCACCCATATAGTGCTGAGTTATTTTATGTGTGAAGAAGTGGGCAATTGAGTTAGTCATCTTAAGTGTACTGAGGGTGAGAGTATTTGAGGATATCATTCTAAAATCATTAACTTGACATGCATATTTGACATGTATCTAGCCATAGAGATGTATTTTTCACATGCTAGCTGATAAATAAAATGTTCTTATCCATGTTAGACTTTAACTATTAAATTTAGAAGCATGCTTAAATTCTTGTATTGTGAACGAGCTGAGCATGATAATCCCTTTTAGTTATTTACTGTTACTATCATTATTACATCATGTGTTATTATTGATATTAGTCTCTGACTGTTCTTCTGACCTCGTCGCTGGTTTCAGCCCAAGGTTAGGTTTGTTACTTATGGGTACATGGAATCGGTTGTACTCGTACTACACTTTCCACTTTGTGTACTGATCCAGTTACTTCCGTACGTGGTGATTGCTAGAACCGTGTTGGTGCCAGTACTTGGAAGACTATGAGGTAATTGTTATGTCATCCGCGGACCTTGAAGTTCTATTTCATTTTTGTCCTTTAGTATTGTTCTATTGTCCAGACCGTTGTATTGAGGATTTAATTTTGTATTTGACATTCAGTTGTGCTCATGTACACGTTGACACCAGATCATTAGGATGGTAATAGCAGTGTTTTTATTGCTTTCATTAGATATTTATGATATTTCTGATGTTTAGTTTGTTAATCCATGTTGTTTCAAATTTATAGTTGTTATGTGACTGTTGGCTTACCTAGCAAGTAGTGTGAGGCGCCACCATGATTGCGGTGGGAGTTCGGTCGTGGCAAGTTGGTATCAGAGCACTAGGTTTCTTAGGTCTCATAAGTCATGACCAGTTTAGTAGAGTCTTGCAGATTAGTACAGAGACGTTTGTACTTATCTTTGAGAGGCTACCAAACTATTAGGTAAATTCACTTAGTTGCATTGTTGTCGTGCGAATTTTTTTAATTTTGAAATTGGAACTACTATTCTTCTATTCTCTCATAGATGGTGATGACACATTCGACTAATCAGGCACCAGCACCACCAATCAGAGCCACGAGAGGTCGACGCCGAGTTAGGGCTCGCAATTCAGTGAGGGTAGCACCTTTGGAGCCACCAGTTGCTCTAGTGGAGGAGCAGGTACTGAAGCCGGTGGGGCTAGCTCAAACACTGTTGTTACCTATTATGATACCTTGTCTTCAGGAGGCTTTGGCTCAGATTTTGAGTGTGTGTACGGGTTTTGCGCATGCGATTTTGATGCCAGCTGCACCAGCTACCTCACAGGCTAGGGGAGGAGCCCAGACTCCCACCGCCCATACTTCAGAGCAGCTAACTCAGGGCTATCAGACACTAGGGTATTACAAGTGCAACCAATTGTTGTTGCTCGGGCCGAGCGTTATCCATCTATGTCTGATGCAGAGCAGATGAGGTTGGAGAAGTTTAGGAAGCTTGATCGGCTCGGGTTCAGTGGGGCAAAGTCGGAGGATGCTCACTTTCTGGATGAGTGTCATTGGATTCGTCGCAGCGCAGGTATTGTGCATACCAATGTAGTTGCTTTCACTATGTTTCAGCTGACAGGAGCAGCCTATAGATGGTGGCGAGATTATAGGTTAGCCAGGACAACTGGTACAACAGCACTTACGTGGCATGAGTTCTCATTTCTCTTCTTAGAGAAGTTTATCCCATAAACTCGCATAGAGGAGTTGTATAGGCAGTTTGAGCAGCTATGCCATAAGGGTATCACTGTGACCCAGTACGAGATGAGATTTGTAGATTTGGCACGTCACACTATATAGTTGGTTCTCGGTGAGAGGGAGAGGATAATAAGGTTCGTTGATGGTCTCAACTATGGTCTACGTTATAGTTTGTCTCGAGAGGCCGAGACAGATGCCATGTTTGATCATGTGGTTGATATTTATAGGCGTTTGGAGCTTTCGCACGCTTGAGCACGAGGAGCGGGAGGGAAAGAGGACACATGGTTCAGATGGTTTTAGTGGTACCTCATCTGGGGGTCTCACATCATAACAAAGGTGGTCCTTATAGACCTGCTCAAATGATTCGTCGGGTTGCTCGTGGGTCCATCAACTAGCCATAATTCATACAACACTCACCCAATTCAGTCATCTTTCAATGAACTTCTAACTTAGAGTTCATACCGTGCTCCATTAGCTCAGGATTCATTAGTATCGAATTTTTTTAGTGGTTATTCTAGTTCGTGGGGTTCAGCTCGGGCCCCACAGTCATCCCTATATCGAGGTTGCTATGAGTGTGGGGAGTTGGGGCATGTGAGGAGGTTTTGCCCCCATTTAACTGGAGATCCTGTGCAACAGAGAGGTTAGGCTATACTTCTGCACCAGTTATTACACCACCCGCTCAGTTAACTTAGGGTGGGAATCAGGTAGTTCGAGGTTTCCCAAGAGAGGGAGCTCGATCAGGCGATGCTCAAGCTCGATGCTATGCTTTTTCGGTCAGGCTTGAGGTAGTTGCTTCAGATAAAATGATCATATGTATTGTTTCAGTATGTTACATGGATGCTTTGGTATTATTTGACATTTGTTCCACTTATTCATATGTATCATCGTACTTTGATTATTATTTTGACATGGCCCATGCTTATTTAGTTATGCGTGTTCATGTATCTATGCCAGTGGATGATGCTATTATTCTAGTCTGAGTGTATCGGTCGTGTGTGGTGACTATTTGGAGTTAAGGGAGGAGATTTGATCTTTTATTGCTTAGCATGGTTGATTTTAACGTGATTCTGGGCATGGATTGGTTGTTTCCATATCACGCCATCCTTTATTGTCACGCTAAGACCGTGACATTGGTGATGCTAGGGGTGCCAAGGTTGGAGTAGAAAGGCTCCCTAGATTATGTTCCTAGTAGAGTGATTTCACATTTGAAGCTCAACGGATGGTTGAGAAGTGACGTCTGGCATATTTTGCCTTTGTGAGGGATGTTCGTGGTAATACTCCTACTGTGGAGTCAATTTCGGCTGTGAGGGACTTTCTAGATGTGTTCCCAGTAGATCTACTAGGCATGCCGCCTTATCGGGACATCAATTTTGGTATTGACTTGGTGTCAGACACTCATCCCATCTCTATTTCACCGTACCACATGACACCTATCGAGTTGAAGGAACAATTGTAAGAGCTACTTGATAAGGGCTTCAACAGGCCTAGTGTGTCGCCTTAGGGTGGACGATTCTATTTGTGAAGAAGAAGGATGGTACAATGAGGATATGTATTAACTAGAGGCAATTGAACAAGGATACTATTAAGAACAAGTACCCTCTACTGCACATCGATGACTTATTTGATAATCTTTAGGGTGCTATAGTAGTTTCGAAGATTGATTTGAGGTATAGGTAGCATCAGATGAAGATTCAAGATTCAGATATTTCGAAGACAACATTCAGGACCCACTGTGGTCACTATGAGTTTCTGGTGATTCTATTTGGTGGAACAATGCCCCAACAGCCTTTCTACACCTGATGAACAACGTGTTCCAGCCATATCTGGACTCATTTGTCATCGTGTTCATTAACGATATATTGGCGTATTATCACAGCCAGGAGGATCATGAGCAACATCTGAGTATGTACTCCAGACTTTGAGGGAGAAAAATCTATATGCTAAATTTCCCAAGTGTGAGTTTTGGCTTAATTAAGTGGAATTCTTGGGGCACGTATTGTCCAACGAGGGGGTCAAGGTACATCTGAAGATGATTGAGGTAGTTCAGAGTTGTCCCAAACGGTCTTTTGTACTAAGATACAGAGTTTCCTTTGTTTGGCCGGATATTATCACTATTTCGTGGATGGTTTCTCGTCCATTGCTACACCTTTGACTAGATTGACCTAGAAGGTTGCTCCTTTCAGATGCTCCGACGAGTGTGAGGTGCACTTTCAGAAGCTCAAGACTGTATGGACTACAAGCCTAGTGTGTGTGTTGCCTACAGGTTCAGGATCTTATCATGTATTGTGATGCATGACGTATTGGGCTTGGCACGGTGTTGATGCAGGATGGTAGGGGGATTGGCTACGTGTCCCGGCAATTAAAGGTTCATGAAAATAATTACCTTGTGCATGACTTACAGTTGGTAGTCATTGTTCACACGTTGAAGATTTGGAGGCACTATCTATACGGTGTTCCATGTGAGTTCTATACTGACCATTAGAGTCTCCAGCATCTGCTTAAGCAAAAAGACCTTAGTTTGTGGTAGAGAAGATGGTTAGAGTTGCTGAAAGACTATGATATCACCATATTATATAATATGGGGAAGGCCAATGTGGTGGCCGATGCATTGAGTAGGAAGGCTGAGCATATGGGCAGTTTGACATTTTTACCAGTAGTTGAGAGGCCACTAGTCGTGGATGTTCAGGCTTTGGCCAATGAGTTTGTGAGATTGGATGTTTTGGAACCTAGCTGGGTTCTTGCTTGCATCGTAGCTCAGTCATCATTGTTGGAGCGTATCACGGATCATCAGTTTGATGATACTCACTAACTGGTATTGAAAGACACGATGTAGCACGGTGGTGCTAAGAAGGTTGTGATTGGTGATGATGGTGTTATGCGGCTTGAAAGCCAAATTTGTGTTCCAAAAGTCAATGGGTTGAGAGATTTAATTCTCGAGGAGGCTCACGACTCGCGCTATTCCATTCACCCAGGTGTCACGAAGGTGTCCCATGACTTGAAACAACAGTATTGGTCGCAGAGAATGAACAAGGATATCATTGCTTATGTCTCTCGGTGTTTGAATTGTCGATAGGTGAAGTATGAGCATCAGAGACCAGGAGGGTTGATTCAGATATTGGAGATACCAGAGTGTAAGTGAGAGCGAATCACCATGGATTTTGTTGTAGGCTTACCACTGACCTTGAAGATATTTGACGTAGTTTGGGTTATTGTGGATTGGTTGACTAAGTCCGCACACTTCATTCCGGTGATGACTTCCTATTGTTCAGAGTGGTTTATTCAAATTTACATCCAGGAGATTATACGGCTGCACGTTGTGCCAATTTCCATCATTTCTTATCGAGGCACGCAGTTCACATCGCAGTTTTGGAGAGCGGTGCAACAAGAATTGGGCACACGGGTTGAGTTGAGTAAAACATTCTATCCTCCGATGGACAGACAGTCCGAGCACACTATTCAGATCTTGGAGGATATTATACGTGCATGTGTTATGGATTTCGGAGGTTTATGGGATCAATTTCTGCTGCTTGTAGAGTTTTCCTACAACAACAACCATAAGTCGAGTATCCAGATGGCTCCTCATGAGGCCTTATACGGGAGGTTGTGTCGTTCTCCGATTAGTTTCTTGGATCTTGCGGAGTCTAGATTGTTGGGAACCGATTTGGTCAGTGATGATATGGAGAATTTTATGGTGATTCATGAGCAACATCGTACAGCGCAACCCAGATCGAAGAGTTATGCGGACCGTAAGGTTCGAGATTTAGCTTACATAGTGGGTGAGAGTGTTCAGCTCAGATTTTTGCCCATGAAGGCTGTGATGGGGTTCACGAAGAAGGAAAAATTGATCCCCCCATATATTGGCCCTTTTGAGGTGCTTGACAGAGTTGGAAATGTGTCCTATAGACTTGCCTTGCCACCTGGTCTATTAGGAGTTCACCAAGTGTTTCATGTTTTGATGCTCCGAAAGTATTGTGGTGATTATCACATATTTTGGACTTCAGCACGGTGCAGTTAGATGGGGGTTTGACATATGATGTGGAGTTGGTGGCCATTTTGGATTGACAGATTTGAAAGTTAAGGTCAAAGAATATAGTGTCAGTGAAGGTGCATTAGAGAGGTCAGCTAGTCAAGGAGGCTACTTGGGAGACCGAGCAGTAGATGTAGAGTAGAATCCACACCTTTTTGAGACTCCATGCATGATTCAAGACCTGTTTGAGGATGAAAGTTAGTTTAAGAGGGGGAGAATCTAATGGCCCTACCGATCGCTTTGTGTATTGCAACCTTGTTCCCATATTTAATGCCTCTTCTATGTTCATTTGTGGTTATTTGATTCCGGGGGTGGTTGGATTGGTTCCAGAGACGTTTTAAAGTGAATTGGGAGACTTAGTCCCAAGGTTGGAAGCTTAAGTTGAAAGAGTTGTCCGAAGTTTGGCTTTTGTGTCGATGACTCGAGAATGGTGTTTTGATAATTCCAATATCATTGTATGGAGATTTTTGACTTAAGCGTATGTCAACATGTTGATTTGGTACATTTTGGCAAATGTCAGAAAGTTGAAGGTTTGGGAGGTTGAGAAGTTTGACTAGAAATTGACTTTGTTGGAATCAGGTTTGAATTTTGGTTCCGGGAGTTGGGAAACGTCTGTTGTGTCATTTGGGACTTGCATGAGATCATTCAGAGATGATTTGATAAGGTTCAACTTGAGTTTTAGAAGTTGGAAGTTCATTACTTTTATAAGGCTTGAATTAGGGTGTGATTCATGTTTTTTTTGTTGTTTGATGTGCTTTGAGACTTCGAGTAAGTTTGTATTGTATTTCAGGACTTGTTGGTATGTTTTAATGGGGTCCCGGCGGCCCGGGTATGATTCAGATTCAGTTTGGGTCATCTGTGGGCTTAGTGTTGAAGCTTTTGATGCCTGGTGCATTCGCACCTGTGAAGGATTAGCCGCAGGTGCGAGGCCGCATAAGCGACGTACTAATCGCATAAGCAGAGCAAGGTTGGGCAAGGAAGGGTAGTAGATGCGGACTCGGAGCAACAAATGCGGATGCGCAGGTGCGCTAAGTTATCCGCAGATGCGGACTTAGTTGGGGACTTGAGAGTTCGCAGGTGCGATGGGATTTGTGCAGAAGTGGACTCATAGATGTGAGGATGTTTTAAAAAGAGAAAGCTGGAGTCTGATGGGGATCGCATATGCGATATTTGGACTACACCTGCGAAATCGTAGATGCCAAATTACTGGCAGAGTTTATATTCGAAGGGTTTCATTGTTTGGACAATATTGTGAGTGCTTTTCACCATAATTGAGGAGGTAAGTGAGGTTTAATCACTTTTGTTGATAAATATTGATTACCCATTTATTGTTACACCTAGTTTATGTGAAATTAAGGTGAAATTTTGGGGAATTTTGGCTTTGATATTGGAGAGTGAGGTTTGGTGATTTGAGTGTCGATTTGTGGTTAGAATTGGATGAAATTGGTTTGGTTGGACTCCTACTTGAATGGTTGTTCGGAATATGTGAATTTTGTTGGGTTTTGGAGTCCGGGCCCGGGTTGACTTTTCGATTTGGATTAAAGACCTTAGCTTTGTCGTGTGGGGTTGTTTCCTATGGCTATTATTGGTTATATTGAGTTTCTTTGACTAGATTCGTGTCGCTCGGAGGCCGATTAACATTGAAAGGGATTTTTGGAATATTAATTTTTGCATATTGAGGTAAGTAACATATCTTAACTTGGATTTGAGGGTAATTATCAGTGGGAACAATGTATATCATATGTATTGGGTGACACATGATAGGTGACAGGCGTTCGGACGTGCGGGCGTATGGGCGTGCACCGATGTAATTATGATCCGGGTTGACTTTTAGACTGTTACCGGATTTGTTTTGCTATTATATCTTGTTATATCCATGTTTTCCCTACTTCTTAGACTATATTAGTTATGATTCATGTTAGAAGTTATGTTTAAGCTAATTGATTATTCGGTTGAGACCTAATGAGTCTAATTATGTTGTTTTGAGCTATCTATCTTAACTGTAGTTGTACTCTCTATCATGAATCTTCATTTGCATATCATATCTCAGTCTATGTTATTACTTGTTGTTACATGGAAAATTGTTGTGGTCATTCAGAGGTGGTACTGTTTGGGCTGGGTGATATGATATTTGTGAGCCCTTGAGACTTGAGAGTTTGATGACTAAGGTGGCCCTTAGAGTCGTGTTGAGATTATTATTTGGATCGGGCTGCACACTGCAATAGGCCTTATTGACTTCATTATTATTTGGATCGGGCTGCACATCCCAGCAGGCCATATTGGCTTTATTATTAGCGCTTGTGAAGGATCTGCTTCTCTGGAGTCTAACATACTAGTAGTGAGCAGGAACAATGATATATGCACGTTCTTTGATGAGGGACATTGATGTCAGGCAGCCGTACATTGCTAAGTGATTTTGTGTGTGATAAAGTGGGAAATTAAGTTAGGCATCTTGAGTGTGCTGCAGGTGAGAGCATTTGAGGATATCACCATGAAATAATTATCTTGACTTTCATATTGGACATGTAGGCATACGGATTTTCCTCATGCTAGCTGGTAAAAGATATGTTCTTATCTGTGTTAGACTTTAACTATTGTATTTGGAAGCATGAAGAAATTCCTGTATTGTGAACGAGCTGAGTATGATAATTCCTTTGAGTTATTTTGTAATGACCCGACTGGTCGTTCGAGCATTTGCATTCCGTTCAGTTGTTTCATATCTTGAGTAGCTTCATAATATGTATCATAACATGTGTCAATCGTCGTTTTTGGTTTTCGGGTGATTCATAATTGATTTGGAGGAATTATTCTTACATATGAAGCTTTAAGGTGGAAGAGTTGACCAAGTTTTAATTTGGTGCATTTGGCCTCGGATAGGAGTTTTGATGGTTCGTTAGGCTCATATAGTGATTTTTGACTCGGGCGTATGCTTGGATTTGCACTGGGATGTTTCTATAAGGTTTCAACATTGTTTTGCAAAAGTTAGAAATTTGAAGGTTTGGAATGTTCATAGGTTTTGAGAGTTGACTTTGATAATATCGGGTCCGAATTGTTGTTTTAGGAGATGGAACAGGTTCATTATGTCATTTGGGGCTTGTGGGCAAACTGTAAGGTCATTCCGGATTGATTTGATATGATTCGACACTAGTTTTGGAAGTTGAAAATTCAAACTTTCATCGAGTTTAATTTGAGGTGCGATTTGTGATTTTGATGTTATTATGTATAATTTAAGACCCTGAGTAGGTCAGTGTTGTTTTGAGACTTGTTAGTATGTTCGGACGGGGTCCTGAGGGGCTCGGGTGAGATGCAGACGTATTTCAGATCATTTTTCATTCATGTGCCATGGCTGGTCCTTGCTGGATCTTTTGTGGTCGCACTTGCGGAGTTATGGGAGAAGATGTGGTGGCCGTAAATGCGGTCACGTGGGCGCAGAAATGAAGAAAGGCTTGATGAAGGAAGACCCATAAGCAGATGACAACTTATTTGGGAGTTTGCGCAAAAGTGAGATTCTTAGAGCATCTGCGTTGGCGCAGATGCGATGACTTGGAGCGTAGAAGCAAAAGGAGCACAGAAGCAAGGGTTGATGTTGCACCTGCGGTTGCGCAGAAGAGGGGCTTTGTCCGCAGGTGCGAATGGATGGTCCTCAGTGGTTTCCACAGAAGCGAACCATTTGTAGTAGAAGTGACGCCGCATAAGCAGCCTTTTTGTTCGCACATGCGAAAGAGCTGGGCATAAGTTATAAATTGAGGTTTTTGATCTTCTAAACATATTTTGTGTTGTGGATCTTAGATTTGGGAGATTTGTTAGGGGATTTTCACCACATTGATTGGGGTATGTGTTTTCTACTCGATTTTGATTATATTCAATGATCCCATTTTCGTTTTGGCATTTGATTGATGATTTCAAAAGAGAAATTGGGGTTTTTATGTCTAAACTTTCCTAGAGTGAATTTTTGAAATTTGAACATTGATTCAGAGTTGGATTAGAGTGAAATTAGTATGGTTGGACTCGTAATTGATTGGTTTGTCAAAATTTGTGAGTTTAGTCGGGTTGCGAGGTGTGGACTAAGGTTGACTTTGAGGTTTGATTAACTATTCGATCTTTATCGTTTGAGTTTGTCTCCTACGACATTATTTGATATTTTTGAGTTGCTTTTGGCTAGTTTCGAGCCGTTCGGAAGTTGATACATGCAAGATGGCATTTCTAGAGTGTTGTTTGGCTTGCTCAATATTTGTTTTGGCTTGTCTGAGATAACTATCCTATCTAATATTGGTTTAGACACTAGTTACCTGAATTGTTTGTGATAGCTACGTGCTACGGGTGCACATACGTGTGGGGTTTGAGCCCATGTGCTAGCACCGGGGTAATATCCATGATCGGGGTAGTGCTTATGCTACACCTAAAATTGCCTTTCAAGCTTTAAGCTATAATATTTCACATAATTGTAACATTGTAGTGAGCTATTTGAGCCATGTTCGAGGTAACGAAGAGGATAATTCAATGAATAAACTCAGTAATTTCTATTTCTATGATGAACTTGCCGATTTGAGCTATGATAGAACACTTTGCACATGCCAACACTTTAGCAAGTTAATATACCAGTCTAGGAGCATGAAAACTAATATTTATTCATCATATACATGTGTTCTTGTATACTTTCTTCTATGTGATACGATATGGAGTGGGTACCTATGACCACACCGAGTAGATTGTATTGTTATGTGTGTGACCACGCTGGGCGAATAGTATTGTTATGCGTGTGACCACGCCGGATGGATTGTGTTGATATGCGTTGTCACACCACTTTTTCTCGCGAAATTAGGTTTCGACATGTGACAACTCTTTTAAGGAAGTTTTAAAAGAGGGGAGTCGCCACCTAACGATTTAAGGTGCGTTAGGGAACCTATTTACATATGACTCAGGTTTGACTAGTTTGCATCACCAAAATTCGGGTAAGGGCTCGAAATTACCTCGAAGAGAAGGTGTTAGGCACTCTTCGAGGTCCACA
>ML371771.1:0-77638 GCA_005239525.1 Nicotiana knightiana | reverse complement strand
CAAGGCTTGACACCTTCCCCGTAAATCTCAGTTCTAGCCCTTCTCACACCTTGAAGATCCTCGATTGCTACATATAACCTTGAATCCGTCTGAACCATTCTCGAACGTCATTTACTCTACGCAATTTCAATTACACTAACCAAGTAAACAGAACGACCTGACCACGCTTGCAATCCACATACTAGGAAAATAATCCACACCTTTGAAGCAACAATCAAACTCATACACTACACACGCTACCCTTTCAATTACAACTCAATCATTCAATACATTCCATTATCCTAAGGTACAGTTACAACCTGTATCGAAGAATTTCCCGTTACTCGAGCCATTCCCAGACTCCACCTCTGCAGGGTAATAACTGATTCACCAACATACCTCGAACCGAAACCAATACAAAACATAATCGTGTAATCAACTTATCAATAACGAACTCCCCCACTTGGCTCAAATCTAAGGATCAAGACAAACAATAACTCACGATACCCACACATTATCACTACCACCATATTGTGGTGGGATTAAACTAAATCCTTCATACGCTCCTATGACCCAGACCATCTAACCCTCAACCTGTATGCAAATCTCGCATTCACCATTGTAATGATCATGCCAACTCCCACAATCAAGCTAAACTCAAATTACAACATACAACATCTACTGGTAGAAAGAACTTGCTACAGATAAACATAAGGGTCACACACCTCAAGAAAGCCCGTAGGAGATACCCCTACCTGCTTAATCTCAAAATGTTATCTCCCTATACACTTCCGATAATCATAGCCATCACGCAATTACTATACCTTCCTACATTAGAACACAACCACTAACTGCCCCCAAGACATCCTATTTAGCAATATAAGAACCTGAAGTTGATGGCAATACTAACACTAGAACCGAGGTCAAGAAAATCTTGAGCTTCTGGAATCTCTACTCACACTCGTCTGACCACATAGATACCTTCACTGGACACCACGTGTCCCAAGAATGCTACTGAACTAAGCCAAAAATTCACACTTAGATAACTTGGCACAAGCTTCTCCTCTCTATATCCTTGTAATACCATCATCGAATGCCGAGTATGCTATCCCTGGCTACGAGAGTATGGCAGGATGCCATCAATAAATACAATAACAAATGAGTTATAACATGGCTGAATACACCGACAATCAAATACATAGACGCTGCTGGGGCATTGGTCAGCTCAAAAGACATCACATAAACTTAGAACATAACAGGAAAACGCACTTCACTCCACAACTAAACTACACGAGAAGTCCTTCAATACTCATAACTCGAAGCCATATTCTAACTTAATACAGAAGTCAAATAATCAATGGTTCCTGCCACATCTCCCGCCAATTCATTTTGGTCACAATCAAACAACCTAAATACATCTAACTATCTGATCACACTCGCCATGTAGTCATCTAGTCACAAAGTTCCATCAATAAGGACACAAATGGACATATAAGTTCCTCAACACATGTGCTCACCCAAATGAAATCTTAACACTCAAGCCATAGACAAAATCCGGCCTCAAGTCCCTCCGACTAGCCCACTATTAACATTTTAAAAATCACATATCACCCATGGAAGTCACAAGCTGATGACGCACAACTGATACTAAGCGCTCGCGTGCGCATTCGAATACATGGAAGGAATTCGAAGAGTTACGCTTTGGATAAATAAAACGGATTTGCACGACAAGAATTCAAGAATGTGGAATGTTTCCTAAGGGTTTTGCAGCCTCTCAAAAATAAGTACAGACGTCTCTGTACCCATCCGCAAGACTCTACTAAACCTGCTCATGACCGTTGAGTCCTATGTAACCTAGAGCTCCAACTTGTCACGATCCCAAATTCCGACCGGTCGTCATGGCGCCTATCGTGGAACTAGGCTAGCCAACCATCACATAACTACCCATTCATTTACATTATAATATTGAAAAAATTTAATAACAAGCAGCAAGCAATATAAAACCATTTATTTAAGTCTTTACGCCCTATTAATAATCTAACAGTCTAAACAAAACCTCCCAAGATTGGAGTCAATGATCATGAGCATCTACAAAAATAATTCTAACTCTGCTAATGTTATAAATGTCTACGAATCAAAAGCTAATACTATATAAGGAAGGGAAATGGAGAAGCTGTGGACGCTGGTCAGCTACCTCGAAATCCCGTGAATCTGCTACTAATGAACGAAGACAGCTACTGCTCCGAATTGGTACCTGGATCTGTGCACAAGGGCACATGGAGTAATGATGAGTACTCCAACTCAGTAGTAATGAAAATAAATCACAGTCTGAGAAATATAAAACACACAACACAAATACACCAATTCACAAAACCAGTAAAAACACCAAGTCACCAAGTTGTATTTAGCAAATACCTAAGTTCAAAACCAGTTCCAGAATCCTTTGAAAACAAGTATAATATCAATATATCTCAGTGAAATGCTCAGTAAAAATCAGTTTGAAAAACAAAGTAAATCATAGTTCGAAAACTCAGTAAAATCATCATAAATGTGCCCCTCGAGCCAAAATCATTTCTCGTAACATTTACCCATCAGGCATCCTCACAATCCCTCTGTATCATTGTTGGTTGATTTCCCAATGCACATGCAAGTGTACGTGGTCGACAAGTAATATAGGAATTGAAGTCCAGATATCGTACCCACAGGGACTTGTGATTAACTATCCACTAAACTAAACTCAAACAAATATTTAACTAGAATTAATCTAAAATAGTAANGGGCCAGGCGTTACAGCCCTAAGGCCTGGGTAACGCCTGGTCCCCCCAGGCGTTATGGGTCTAACGCCTGGGTAACGCCAGGCTGCCCCAGGCTGTTTGGCTTGGCGCCTGGCTATCCCCCGGGTGTCCCCTCTCGCGTATTCTTCGACGTATTTGCATCCGTTTAGCCCCGTTTCCATTTCCAATTCACCTACACATAAAATAAACCCTATTAAGCACATACGACGTGTATTTTATCATTAAAGCACATAAAATGTGAGGTATATAATGCTTAAAATCACGAATTCTAGCCACACATCAATCATCCCATCAGGAATTTTCACAATCACTTAGTAACAGCCCCGCGGACAATAATCATCACTCAATAGGTACCTGCGCTCACTAGGGGTGTGTACAGACTCCGGAGGGGCTCCTACAGCCCAAACGCTATAACAACATAACACCTGAAAGCCTCCTCACATTATAGGCCTGAAAGCCCCCCTCATATAAGGCCTGAAAGCCTCCTCACAATATAGGCCTGAAAGCCTCCCTCATATAAGGCCTGAAAGTCTCCTCACAATATAGGCCTGAAAGCCTCACTTAGTCAGACACTCTCAATTTTCCCTTAGGCCATAAACATACCGGGTTCTCGACCCAAAACAATGTTTTATTTTTCAATAAATAGTAATCAAATACTCTGAGTGTCAAAACAATTTATCAGGGAAAGAGTGAGTGGAAAATCATAACATATCGGTGAGGAAAATATAGTAAACACAACCCCCAAGGGGAAAACAGATCGACACTAGGCCCCAAACATGGCTTAAAGCCCAAATGATATCCTAATAATATAATACCAATTAAGCATAGTCTTAAAAGTCGGTTTAGCAACTCAATAGTCTCCTAAATAGGAAGATATTTTTAAAGTTTCAACCTTTGCATTTCAAAACCCGTGAAAGGGTGCATAGTCTGGGGGTTCATACCCTCAGGACAGGATTTAAAGACATTACTTACCTCAAACTAACCCGGGAACTATTCCTCAATACGCTTGCCTCTCGAATCCACCTCCGAATGCTCCAAATTTACCAAGTTCAAATTTTTATCATCAATTTATTCTTAAGGAATAAATTTCAATAGAAAAATATCAAATTTAGCTAAAAAACCCGACCCCCGGACCCGCGTCCCAAAACTCAGAATTTTTTATATCAAAATGTTCTTCGTCATCTCACGAGTCCGTACATATAAAGAACGCTAAAATCGGAGCTCGTTTGATCCCTCAATTTCACTTTTAAATCATCAATCAAATCCAAAAAATGAAGATGGATTCATGAAATATATACAAAAAAATGAGTAGAGAACACTTACCCCAATTCATATGGTGAAAATTGCTTCCAAAATCGCCCAAATCCGAGCTCCCCAACTCAAGATATGACCGAAAAAATAAACTCTTGTTTTGTATATTTGTTTCTCCAGTTATTCTGTCTCGATTCTCGTATCAAACAATCTCAAAACTCACGTTTTATGCTTCCAACGGATTCCATTTGAAATTATAATCAATTTAGTCTTTTGAATCACTCAATTTGACCTTATAATGAAGGAGATATGTAGGTTTTAAGATTTGCAAATAGTGCAGGTTTTTAATACGCCGTCAGGGGCAAATTCGTAATTAACCTAAAAAATCTGGCAACCTTGGTAAAATGGCCATAAAATCCTCATACGATGTCCAAATTCGATGATTCTTTTTGATAAGGGTCCGTAATTACGATACGGATCTAGTTCTTCATTCAAAACAGCAATCGGAGCTCATTTGTTCAATATGATATCATTTATGCTTGAAGAAACGACGTCGAAGCATAAGAAAAACGAGCACAACGCAGCCCAAACCTATCCGAAACTCACCCGAGCTCCTCGAGACCCCGTACGAACGTAATAACAATCCCCATTACATAAATTTAATTTATTCTAACCTTCGGAACACCCAAAACAACACCAAAACACTAGATCTACGTCGAATTCAAGCCTAAGAACTTCTAAATCTCCAACTTTCGTCTATTCAAGCCTAATTCTACACCGGACATCACAAAATTATTCTAAACACACTCCTAGGTCCCAAATCACCTAAAGAAGCTATCCGAGCCATAAAATCCGCATTCCGAGGTCATTTACCAATAAGTCAACGCTCAGTTGACTTTTCCAACTATAAGGCTATTTTAAAGACTAAATGACTAAATTCTCACTTCAACCATTCTGAACCTGAGCCAACCAACTCTAACACATCATAAACAGTAATACCAACCTATGACAAGGCAATAACATCAATAATAATGCAAATTCTACGGAACGACCGATCGGGTCGTTACATTATCATTTAGGTAAAATGAGATATTTAAAGCTAATGTTTCCAAGTATAAAAATATACCAAACTTTTTGATAATGACAAACAAGGAAATATCACCAAACAAATTGAAAAATTATTTCTCTCTTCTGACTACTAATTCCGACAAAAAAATGTTAATGTGGTAGACTGGACCCGAAAAAATATAGCGTGGATGGTTTTGATACTGATTTGGTATCGGGCTCAACCAGTCCCGATCTTTGGTGGCTAAATTTAGTCTGGAACAGGTCGGGTTTAAAAATACCATGTCAAGTCGGTTTGAAAATTTTATTTTTATTTTATAATTTAACAAATATAATGCGATATATTTTTTATTTGAATGGTATGAAACTTCTAAATTGTAATAAATAAATTAACCATCAAAATTTAACGAGTAAAATATTATAAACTTGAACCCAGTGTCGCAAGTGCATGAGCAAATTTTCTAGGAATTATACATGTACTACAATACTTGTCCGGAATACACACTGGACAAGGAATTTAAAATAAAATACAATACATCTGAGGAAGACTCTGCTGGCTGCGGGTCATCTCCGGATGGTGCAGCTCGTCTAAGTCTCCACGTCAGCCACATCACTGTGTCAAGCAGGGCCACTAGCTACGAACGTACCTGTGCAATAAATATTCACATCAAGTGTAGTATGAATACGAAAACAACGTGTACTCAGTAAGTATCCTGCCTAACCTCAAAGAGGTAGTGACGAGAGGTTCACTTTGACACTTACTAGAGGTCAAATTAATATAGTCAAGGGTGACACTAAGCATGAATATCATGGAAATTTAACAAGTAGCGACAGGAAATAGAAACTTCTTTCACATTTGATATTCTTAAATCCTCATCATTTCAGTTGACAGTTAAAGTTTCCAGGCCAGTAATCAGGTAAAAATCACAGCAAGTACGCCGTAAATATCATGCGCAAGCAATGCCGAGGGTGGAACGACGCGGACAAGCAATAATAAACTGTGCACTGCCTAAGGGTCGAACGGCTCGAACCATAGATGAATTTATTTTCCCCGCTCGCGAATCGATCATGCGACGCTGTCATATATAATAATAGAGTTACCATGTTGCGAATCATACATGCGACTCAGGTACTCATAGATACATATATTCACACATTAAAGTCACATTTTATCAGGAAAACAGTTCCTCAAGGAAGTGATAAAATTCTCTTTTAAATGGACATGAATATGATATTTAAATATTTTCTGGAAATTCATTTGCCAAGTTTAATAAGGTTTTAAATATTATAAATTTATCAGTAAGGTTACAAGTACGACAAATAAAACATGCTTTATCAGGAAGACCATTATCCCAGGAAAAATCAATTCTCTTTCTAGATGATTAAGGAAAATAAACTCAACCTTATTAGGTATTCAGTTACTAATTCGATAATATTAACAGTCTAATTTCATTAGCAAAATTTCAAATACAACAGGTAAGGCATGCTAGAGGGTCCTAGACTACCCAGACACAAGCATGATAGTAGCTACGCAGGGAATCCCGTCATCTCGTGCGTACGTAGCCCCCACAAATAGTAGCACATATTCGATTAGTTCACCTATGGGGACAATTCCCCCTCACAAGGTTAGAAAGGAGACTTACCTCGCTCTGGAGTTCCATAACCGGCTTCCAAGCCCTTCTAAGTCCTTCCGATGACCCAAATCAATGCACAACGCTCCAAAACTAGCCAAATAACAGACAAACCAATGAAAATATACTCTAATACTTGTAACAATTCAAATTATATAAATTCCCAACTCTGCTCGAAAAGTTGACCAAATTGCCCTCGGGCTCACCTGCCCGGATTCCGAAATTTCTCGAAGATAAACTCTACCCATAGCCTTACTAACTCAAATATATAATTTATTCTTAATTTCATGCTCAAATTCGTGGTTGAAATCCAAAAATACACATTCTAGGTCTTTGTTCAAAATTCCAAATCTCTACTAATTTCCATGACCAAATCTATATACAACTTTGTATTTTAACTTGAGATGAGTAGAAACAACTTACCTTGACATAGATGACGAAAATCCCCACTTGAAGCTCTCCAAAAACCTCCCAACAAAGAGAAAAATGAAGAGAAATTGTCAAGATCTCGGTTTTAAAATACACACTGCCCAGGCTCGATTTTCGCACCTGCAACCTCCAACCTCGCCCAAGCACCCGCACCTGCGGTTTCCCCAGCTCTAGCCAAAACTCGCACCTGCGAGCCACTCGCTGCATCTGCGCCTTCGCAGGTACAGAAATAGCCTCGCACCTGCGCGCCCCAACCAAGCCAGCCTCTTCCACATCTGCGACACAAATGCCGCACCTGCGGCCCTTGTTGCGCAGGTGCGGTCACACCAGACACTAACAGCCTTAGCCCTTCCTCAACTCCAAATTCGATCCGTTAACCACCCGGAATCCACCCGAGGCCCCCGAGACCCCGTCTATTCACACCAACCTGTTCCAAAACATAATGCAGACCTGCTCAAAGCCTCAAATTGCATGAAATAACATCGAAATGATGGATCGCAACTCAATTCAATACTTATGAACTTTGAAATTTCTAACTTCTACATTTGATACCGAAACCTATCAAATCACGTCCGATTGGCCCCAAATTTTGCACACAAGTCACATTTAACATTACAGACCTGATCCAACTTTCGGAATCACATTCCGACCCTGATATCAAAATTTCCACTTCCGATCGGATTTCTCAAAAACCTTCAAATTTCTATCTTTAGCCACATGACTTCAAAATAACATACGGACCTCCGAATTCGCTTCCGATCACACTCCCAACTCCATAATCATCATACATAGCTATTCCCAGACTCGAAATCCCAAACGGACATCAATCTCACTGAAATTCACTTCAACCCAGACTTATAAAATTTCTTCTAAAATGCCGACTTCTACAATATGCGCCGAAACGCTCCCGGATCATCCAAAACCTGATCCGAACATACGCCCAAGTACGAAATCATCATACGAACCTGCTGAAACCTTCAAATCTTGATTCTGAGGTCGTTTACTCAAAATCCAATCTTAGTCGATTCTTCCAACTTAAGGCTTCTGAAATGAGAATGTTTCTTTCCCAATTGACTCTAAACTTCCTGAAATTGAATTCCGACCATACTACAAGTCATAACACCTGAAATGAAGCTGCTCATGGCCTCAAAACGCTGAACGATGCGCTAGAGCTTAAAACTACCGGTCGGGTCGTTACATTCTCTCCCACTTAAAAATATGTTCGTCCTCGAACGTGCTAAGAACTGCTCTGGAGTTATCTGAAATCACTGTTTAACACCTCATACACCTGCCCGTGCTACCACAACCCAGTTGACTACACTTGCTCGAACAATCCTGAAGATATCCTCTTCTATTTAAGAAAATGGGCCTTAGAACCAGGTCCTCAACATCCGAAATCCTCTGCCAGGCCTGTTTCCAATATATGAACACCGCATCAACTACCGCACGATGTACCAGAACATGACTGCGTACCTTTGCTGAATTAGCACCATGCACCGCATAATTCATCATCTAACCACAATGACATTCCCTGAAACTTAATAACCAAAATTTCACGAATCTGATGCTCCCGATGCACCTCATGACATACATATAGGTACTGCTATAACTCTTACGATACCACCATAACGGAGGAGATGTATAGAAATTCAAAACCAACTGTAGAGTCAACAAATCATTGAATCTCTCCTCCTGACTAAAATCATCACCTTATTATGAACCAACTTTTGGTATTTGTTCTTTAATATACAATTCACATAACCTTATCGCACTGAACCCTGATCCGATAATCTCGTCTCACCCAGTATGAACTACTCAGAACACAAATCACTACAAACATGACCAAAAGTCTCACATGATACCACAACACGCCAATAGGCCATAACTCGAACATGATACATAAAGAAAATAAATTATGAAAGGAACTACTCAAATCACGCAATTAATACGAACCTTCCTCCCAAAAGTAGGAAGCAAAACACAAGAAAATAGATATAGGGAACCTTACTCAACATTACACTGTTTCGGTGTGCAACCCGATCCAAATGACATACCCGTGGCGACGTGCCACCCGATCCACACATACAACTTACACAAGAAGATATACACCGAGTTAAATTTATCATTACCACAAAATATCGAACATCGGACACAACACGCTAAGTGCACAATACCATCCTGGGGGGACTGATAGAGCCGTACACTAAAAAACTCAAGCACAACTGAGGTGCGATACATAATCTAAATCTCAAGAGCTATCCTGCTCACGTAACATCATCACTACGCGGGAACTCAACACATAGGAAAATATCAAGCCGTTTCCTAACTCACCCGGCACAACAGAATATTACATGAGATGAACAAAGACGGAACAACATCTGCTGTTCTAATACCTTTCCATGAAAAGCGCTATACCGAAATGAACACGCCTGACTCAGACGGAGCCCATAATCATACTTAAATCCATCCACAAACATCGAGTCTACCTTGCTCGCACCGAACTAGGCTAATAGCTTTACCTGGGTCCATATTAACCCACTCTCTCTCATAATACGCAAGAACAACCATCATAGCCGGGACAAACACCCCACAATCCACAACCAAATGAACTGAACGCCTTCCATGCATAAATTCTCGAATAAGCAATATTACATTTCTTTATACTCAGTCCAAATCTTCAATCCCTTAAGTGACTACATGTCACACTCATACGATCATCCCGCGGTCACGCTCCCACGACCTTCCACACAAGGTAGAAAGTCTACACATCCACCCCTGGCCGCACTAACACTGTAAAACAAATCAAGAACCCATAAATAGGATACAAAGTCTCTTTCACCAAACACCAATCTCAGGTGACACTTAAGACAACACCAGCTTACTCTAAACATTCAAACTCCTTTTTCTTTCTCATCCGAGCTCATAACATCCTTGTCAACACCGAACCGCAACCTCGATCCTTACTTCCAGTTACATACTGCTTACCACACCTAACATGCCAATATGAGATAGCACAAGAATTCCATCATAACTTCTGAACCACTAATAGAGTGAGCACTTCATAATATAGAAACCTTTTACTTACATCAATTCAAGAGAACCACCACAACACACGAGTGAATTCCCACAATCACAATACATGTAAATCTTTAAGTCGCAGTCAATACCACCATAACCCTTCCGGGGTCCGCCCACCCATGACAGGCCATAGTGCTTGAATGCTTCCAAATAAAATCTATCACGGCGACTGACAAGCCTCACACATACCGTCACAAATCGCATGCATAACTTAATCACATTGAGGAACTGATCACTGTCGTACATGTGCCATCTCAACCATGGCTATCCAATTTTTCTTCCAATTTATCCTTTACTTGACTTAGAAGTAACAATAGCCTCATCCAAACATTGTGAACTCAAATCCTCCCTCCCCTTGAGCGACCTTATACCACGAGACCACATTGTATCCAAACCCATGAACCGTCTCATGCCCTCCTTGCTAGCGCATTAACATCTTAGACTTATATACCCATTCTGGAAATCTTCCTACAAGTCCGGAGCCTATTTCTCTCATTCCTCCAATACCATACTGCAAGCTGAAAACATCATGGAACATTCCGGACCTCCTATCACAATCTGTTGCAAGGCCCGATCCTTAGCCATACTGCGGACATGAAACCCTTAAGCACCACATTCTTAACTTTCGAATTCATTACGACCACTATTGAGAGTCACCCACTCTGACTTGGCCCGAATACAATCAACTCCAAGGATCTTCTAGCACACAAACACCCTTTCAATGACGCACGTGACTAAGTCACTGCCCTTATAACTAGCCTATGCATTAAGCATAAATTCTGAATCTTCCAAAGCCTAACCTTGGTCCAACAGGGCCAACCTTTGCACATATTTATCAAATCACATGCACAATTACCATTTCACTCCTTTCCCCTTAGCTGCAATAACTTGCCAATATGCCGATAATCCTCAACCCCACGAGAAGATAAACATGCAACCCAATCGCAGGCGGTGGAACTCTCCCACTTAGCCCGAAGCTACTCCTTGCACCACTTTGGACCCTACCGAAATTCTTTCTTCATTGCTGACATGATCTTGCTCAACCAACCCGTCAAATTCTTCTAAATTCTCCTATCAGTACTCCATGAATACTCTAATTCTCTAGCATCACTCACATATTCGGCCTCCCATCGAATAGCCATTAGAATTCCTTGCAGAAACTTGCTAACCACACGACTTCTCACCTGCTCACAGGAGATAACCTACCTATGGAAATTACCAACTGACACCTTCCAATGACGCTGTACTGAACAACCTCTACGACATTCATACCCCATCCTACGCTCGTCCTCATTTACCAACTTACCAGTCCGTCCGCTCCTCATGGACATCCACTAAAAGCACGACAACATCCTTCAACTCACCGCTATATTGCATCCTTCTTCATCCCGAACAAATACTCTCTGTTGTATCCAACCTTCCGTCGAAATAGCCAATATTTCAATTTATGTCCGTGGACCCCATCATCATCCACTAAAATTCCCAAATCACTCCAAACTTCCCCTCAAGAGGTGTATCTATCTTACCACAGAACTCATATGCTACACTGCCACTCTCCTGCTTTGGTTAAACTCACTCATGCAAGCAACTACCTGATTTCCTTTCCTTAGACCTGGCCTTTTAGAAATTTAACCGTCACCTGACAATTCCCACGTGTCCTTTCTCATCCCTTGCTGCCCAGTCATTGCCTTAGGCAAATAACCATCTTTGTAGCACTTAAACCAGCAGATCACCACAACTGCAAACCTTCCCGAAGATCATCTTTCTCGATCCGCCTTTATTAGAAATACTTATTCAATACTGAACCACTGAATACCACGACCTCTGACAACCGCTTCTTCAATATTACTTCGCAACACTCTGACCAATGCAACCGAAGAAACTATAACACCGACGAACTTAACACATTTTATTCGATAAAAAATGATGATATCACATCATCGATGAATATTCCACCTCACTTGAAAACACCGAGTCTTATTACTTTCAACCCAAATTTGAACATTAATAGTTCAATTGCCTTTCCTCTGCCGGAACTAAAATACTGAAATCTCAAGATTACGCTCTGAGAGGACCTCCTTTCAAGTCATTCATTGCCCCGACATGTGGGCAAGCATCCTACCATCATATCAATACCGTGCGATAACCAATCATAAGAATCATAGAAAATCTGTGCATAACCTCAAAGCTCTCAGAAGTGCAGCTACCGAGCTGAGATAACATCCTTCCGCAGAGGAACGATAATATCCTCAACCAACTATGCATGGAAAAACCTCACGCACCATAACTGTAGTACCATTAAAATTCCTCAAATTCTCGATTATAGCAAGAGCTTCGCGACGTGTAAGATTGAGTAAGAAGAAACATAGGCATAAGCCTCAAAGGAATCAAACCGCACGATAAGGAATCAAGAAGTGAAGTACTCCTAACAGCCCTGTAGCCTCTCGAAGATAAGTACAGACGTCTCCGTATCGATCCGCAAGACTCTACTAGACTTGCTCATGACTCGTGAGTTCCTAGGGAACCTAGTGCTCTGATACCACATTGTCACGACCAAAAATCCATTAAGGTCGTGATGGCGCCAGACAGCACTGTCGGGCAAGCCAATCATTTAAATAGTTAACAAAATCTTTATTATTATTATTTTAAATTCTTGAAATCATTCCTTTTTCATTTTCTTAAATAGTAATTAGCGAACTTCCACTAATTAAACAATAAAATCTTTAGCAATTTAAACAGTGGATAAATCCCATAATCACCCCAGAACCTGGTGTCACAAGTGCATGAGCAAATTTTCTAGGAATTATACATGTACTACAATACTTGTCCGGAATACAAACTGGACAAGGAATTTAAAATAAAATACAATACATCTAAGGAAGACTTTGCCGGCTGCGGGTCGTCTCCGAATGGTGCAGCTCATCTAAGTCTCCACGTTAGCCACATCACTGCGTCAAGCAGGGACACTAGCTACGAACGTACATGTGCAATAAAAATGCACATCAAGTGTAGTATGAGTACGAAAACAATGTGTGCTCAGTATGTATCACGCCTAACCTTGAAGAGGTAGTGACGAGAGGTTCACTTTGACACTAACTAGAGGTCAAATTAATATAGTCAAGGGTGACACTAAGCATGAATATCATGGCAATTTAACAAGTAGAGACAAGAAATAGCAACTTCTTTCACATTTAATATTCTTAAATCCTCGTCATTTCAGTTGACAAGTTTAAAGTTTCCAGGACAGTAATCAGGTAAAAATCACAACAAGTACGCAGTAAATATCATGTGCAAGAAATGCCGAGGGTCGAACGGCACGTACCAACAATAATAAACTATGCACTGCTGAATGGTCGAACGACTCGAACCATAGATGCATCTATTTTTCCCTCTTATGAATTGATCATGCGACACAGTCATATATAATAATAGAGTTACCCTGCTCGCGAATCATACATGCGTCTCAGGTACTCATAGATACACATATTCACACATTAAATTCACATTTTATCAGGAAATAGTTACTCAAGGAAGTGATAAAATTCTCTTTTAAATGGACATGAAGATGATATTTAAATCTTTTCTGGAAATTCATTTGCCAAGTTTAATAAGGTTTTAAATATTATAAATTTATCAGTAAGGTTACAAGTACGGCAAATAAAACACGCTTTATCTGGAAGACCATTATCCAAGGAAAAATCAATTCTCTTTCTAGATGATTAAGGAAAATAAACTTCAACCTTCTTAGGTATTTAGTTACTAATTCAATAATATTAACAATCTAATTTCATTAGCAAAATTTCAAATACAACAGGTAAGGCATGCTAGTGGGTCCTAGACTACCCGGACACAAGCATGATAGTAGCTACGCACAGACTCCCGTCACCTCATGTGTACGTAGCCCCAAAAAACAGTAGCACATATTCTATTAGTTCACCTATGGGAACAATTCCCCCTCACAAGGTTATAAAGGTGACTTACCTCGCTCCGGAGTTCTATAACCGGCTTCCAAGCCTTTCTAAGCCCTTCCGAAGACCCAAATCAATGCACAACGCTCCAAAACTAGCCAAATTACAGACAAACCAATAAAAATATACTCTAATACTTGTAACAATTCAAATTATATAAACTCCGCTCAAAAAGTTGACCAAATTGCCCTCGGGCTCACGTGACCGGATTCCGAAATTTCTCGAAGATAAACTCTACCCATAGCCTTACCAACTCAAATATATAATTTATTCTTAGTTTCATGCTCAAATTCGTCGTTGAAATCCAAAAATACACATTCTAGGTCTTTGTTCAAAATTCCCAAATCTCTACAAATTTCTCTATATACAACTTTGTATTTTAACTTGAGATGAGTAGAAACAACTTACCTTGACCTAGATGACGAAAATCCCTACTTGAAGCTCTCCAAAAATTGCCCAACCAAGAGAAAATTGAAGAGAAATGACCAAGACCTCGGTTTTAAAATACACACTACCCAGGCCCGATTCTGCACCTACGGCCTCCAACCTCTCACCTGCGCGCCCGCAGGTGCACCCAAGCACCCGCACCTGCGGCTTCCCCAGCTCCAGCCAAAACTCGCACCTGCGAGCCACTCGCTGCATCTGCACCTTCGCAGGTGTGGAAATAGCCTCGCACATGCGCGCCCCAATCAAGCCAGACTCTTCCGCATTTGCGACACAAAAGCCGCACCTGTGGCCCTTGTTGCGCAGGTGCGGCCACACCAGACACCAACAGCCTTAGCCCTTCCCCAACTCCAAATTCGATCCGTTAACCACCCGGAATCTATCCGAGCCCCCCCGGGACCTCTTCCAATCACACCAAACTGTTCTAAAATATAATGCGGACCTACTCGAGGCCTTAAATCGCATCAAATAACATCGAAACGATGGATCACAACTCAATTCAATCCTTATGAACTTTGAAATTTCCAACTTCTACATTTGATGCCGAAACCCATCAAATCACGTCCGATTGACCCCAAATTTTGCACACAAGTCACATTTAACATTATAGACCTGCTCCAACTTTCGGAATCGCATTTCGACCTTGATATCAAAATTTCCACTTCCGGTCGAATTTCTCAAAAACCTTCAAATTTCTATCTTTATCCACATGACTTCAAAATAACCTACAGACCTTTGAATTCGCTTTCGATCGCCCGCCCAACTCCCGAATCACCATTTGGAGCTATTCCCAGATTCGAAATCCCAAACGGACATCAATATCACAGAAATGCACTTCAACCCAGACTTATGAAATTTCTTCTAAAATGCTTACTTCTACAATATGCACTGAAACGCTCCCGGGTCATTCAAAACCCTATCCGAACATACGCCCAAGTCCAAAATCATCATACGAACCTGCTGGAACCTTCAAATCATGATTTTGAGGTCGTACTCAATATCCAATCTTAGTCGATTCTTCCAACTTAAGGCTTCTGAAATGAGAATTTTTCTTTCCCAATTGACTCTAAAGTTCCCGAAATTCAATTCCAACCACACCTACAAGTCATAACACCTAAAATGAAGCTGCTCATGGCCTCAAACCGCTGAACGACGCACTAGAGCTCAAAACAACCGGTCAGGTCATTACATAAGAGCTTTATATTTTATTAAAATAATACCTTAAACAATAATGTCACGATCTAAAATCCCACCAAAGGTTGTGATGATATGAGACTAGATAAGCCAATCGCACTAACAACATTCAATCATCAAAACATGATATAATAATATTGAGTAATCATAAATAGAGGATATAGTAATTGACATACGCCAGTACAATGATACACAATTCCAACTCACAAAACTACCTAGTACATAGCCATGAGCTCTAAACCGAATGCATAACAAAAACTCAAGAGTAAAATGTAAAAGTACAAGAGGGAAGGGGTGAATTGTTCGCCTATTAAAAAATCAGTCGACTACGGTGCAAGATTAGTCGACTAATACGGAGATAACTTCCACATAACTCTTATTCCTTTTGATTTAAGCAAGTGTAAATCAAAACAAACTGTAAAGGAACAAAATATAATATGAGAGCGATAAAGTAAATAACACCAGGAAAGTTTATAATGGTTCGGAACCAATGTGGTATCCTACTCCAGTATCCTTAGGTTGAAAGGATATTATCTCTTGATAATATGAGTTTAGTACTACCCATGTGATTTTAAACGTTCACCACCAACATTAAAAAGGTTTGTGTGATGACCCAAAATGTCATCCCGTGTATTCCTAGCTATTTCTGTGATTTGAGGTCATGAAAACCTCCTTATATCTCACCTCGATTTGCGTGTGTAGCCCGAGCGTGTATCCGGGAAGCCGTTATGTGAAAAACTGATAAAAATAATATTTTTTGTGTTGAAATTTGAATAAAGTTGACCTTGGTCAACATTTTTGGTAAACAGACCAGGATCTGTAATTTAACGGTTCCATAGGGTCCATAGGGAAATATGGGACTTGGGCATATGCCTGGAGGCAAATTACGAGGTCCCAAGTCCGAGAAATAAATGTTTAAAGGAAATTGTTTTCTGGAAAATATAAAGGTTTTCAGAAATGAAATTTGATGTGAAACCTGTGGTATCAGGCTCGTATCTTGGTTCCGGAGCCCGGTACATGTTCAATATGTCTTATATGTGTTATCTGGGAAATTTGGTGGGAAACGGACTCAGTTTGACGTGATTCTGATCGAAAATGGAAAATTTAGAAGTTTTGGAATTTAAAGGAATTTCATTGATTTTGAGGTTAAATTCGATGTTTATGATGTTATTTTGGTGTTTTGATTACATGAATAAGTCCGTGGTATGTTTTTTAAGGTTGTGTGTATATTTGGTTTTGAACCCTGAGGGCTCGGGTGAGTTTTGGGTGGGTGTCGGAGTGCAAAACTTAGGAAAAATCTGGTGTCAAATGCTGGTTTCTAGTGTTCAGGTCTTAGACCTTCGTGATCGCGGTGCAAGTCAAGCGATCGTGATGTGAANGAACGCGAAGAGACTCACGCGAACGCGTAGTGCAAATATGGGGCTGGGGGCTGGGTAGCTAGTACTCTACGCGAACGCGATCGCGATGGACCAGGTTTATGTAACGACCCGGCCGGTCGTTTCGAGAATTTAGCCCCGTTTCCCCCATTTCTGCTTCATTTTATGTGGATCAGCTTCATTTATGTGTGTTGGGTCGGTTGGTTCAGGTTCAGAGTGGTCATGGTGAGCATTGAGGCAATTAGTCTCTCAAGGTAGCCTAATAGTTGAGAAAGTCAAATGAGAGTTGACTTATTGGTGAACGACCTCAGAATGCGGATTTTATAGCTCAGATAACTTTGTTAGGTGATTTGGGACCTAGGAGTGTGTTCGGAATATTTTGTGATGTCCGGAGTAGAATTAGGCTTGAATTGTCGAAAGTTAGTTTTTGGCGATTTCTTGTCGGCAGTGGAAAATAGGCTATCAAAGTCGGAGTGGAATTCCGGAAGTTGGAACAGGTTCGTAATATCATTTTGGATATGTCTGCAAAATTTCAGGTTAATCGGAGGTGTTTTGGTTGGTTTCGACGTAGTTGGCGAAATTTGGAAGTTTCAAAGTTCTTAGGCTTGAATTTGATGTAAATTTGGTGTTCTCGTGTTGTTTTTGGTGTTTCGAAGACTCGACTAAGTTTGAATGATATTATGGGATATGTCGGTATGTTTGATTGAGGCCCCGAGGGCCTCGGGTGTGTTTCGGATGGTTAACGGACCAACTTTTGGCTTGAATTCTGGGCAGATTGCTGCTGGTTTAAGGTTCTGGTTTCCTTCTACGCGATCGCGTGAGGATGTTTGCGATCGCGTAGGGTTAATTTGTGAGGCAGGATTTTTGTTAATCGTGATTGCGTGGATTGGTTTGCGATCAGGTGGTCTTGTTTGCGATCGCGTATAGATAAAGGGGCATGTGGGTGAGTTGAGCTTTGTTCTTCGCGATCGCGTGGAATGGTTTGCGATTGCGTGGGTTTAAGTCTTGATGAATCGCGATCGCGTGAGGTTGTCTGCAATCGCGTAAGGTAAATTGACGGGGCAGGAAGTTTGTTCTTCGCGATCGCGTGCCAAAGTTTGCGATCGCAGTGAAGGAATTATTTTAGCTGGGCAGAATGTTTAAAAGGCCGGAAGTGCGAATTTGATTGTTATTTTCTCCATGTTGCATGCGGACTTGAGAGCTTTTGAAAGAGAATTGAAGGGGAATCAAGGAAAATCATCTGGAGGTAAGAATATCAACTTCTTAACACGTTTCTATGTCAATTCTTAAGTGATTAAACCACAAAAATTCTGGAAATTTTACCAAGTTGGGGAAGAAAGGTCCATGGAAAATTTATTTTCTTTTGAGGATTTGAGTGGGCAATTGTGGTCTGATTTTGATGTTCTTGGTATGTACGGACTTGCGGGTGGATACGGATTCTTGTGACAAATTTTATCGGATTCCGAGAGGTGGGCCCGGGGCTCGGGTTTGGCTGAATTTCGAGATTCTTGTATAAATTGATAGTTTTCGATTTGGTTGTGTTCCTTGAGTATATATTGATGATGTTGAACTGGTTTTGGCTAGATTCAGAGCAATCAGGAGCCAATTTGAGGGGGAAAAGCATAGCATACTAGAGTTGTGGCCCGGTAGAGGTAAGTAATGGTTATAAATCTTGTCTTGAGGCTATGGAACCCCAGACTGCATTATTTTCTCACTAAATTTGGAATGGTGCACATGTCAGATGAAGAATATGTGGCGCGTACTGATTTTTGGATTGGACTAGCTCCTCTCCACGACGACTAATGAGTCGCATATTTACTCAAAATCTTATGTTAAATTTTGTTCTAAAGATTTGTGAATTATTTGGGTTGTAAGTCATGTTTGGGGCCTCGTGACGATCTGTGTAGACCCTTTAAGGGTGTTTTACTGCTGTTTTACTCACTACCTGTTGATGGTTTTACTCAGCATCATTGTGCATACCGTTTTATTTGAAACTCAGCGTGATTTACACTACATAAGCATTAAAATGATGTTTTCGGGTCGAGTACCCCGTTCTATTACTTCGCCCGTTTTCGAGTGGTTCCACCGAGTGTGGCCGAGGGTCAAGAGTGATGGTGAGGTGCTGAGTGATATTAGCGCTTGGGATAAAGGTGTCCCTCCGGAGTCTATATACACCCCCCAGTGAGCGCACCGAGTGCGAGTGATTGAGTGACTGGGAGACATGAGAGGCTGTGAGGTGCTGACTGATTGTGAGGTTCTGAGGGATTGTGAGGCATGCCCAAGGGGCTGATTATGAAACATGTTTTTGCCCGAGGGGCTACTATGATTTTCTGCATTCATTGCATACCAGATCCTTGGTTTTAAAGCTGTTAAAATGTGCATTCTTTAAAGGGTTTTTTATGAAGTTGATTTTAAGACATGATGATTTCGTATATCTATGTTATACTACTGGAAAGTAAGGCTGTGAATATTGTTACTTGATGGCATTGATTTTATGTGTTTCTTGCTGCTCAAACCTGATTTATTTTCATTATTACTGAGTTGGCGTACTCACATTACTCCCTGCACCTTGTGTGCAGATTCAGGTGTTAGGGCAGGGTGAGCTGTATATCTATTCCAGAGGTCCTCAGAGGTTGACAAGGTGGTTGCATGCGTCTGCAGTCCTGCTCCCTCTCTTGTTTAATATTACAGAATTTATTTTTGTTGAGTTGTATATTTATGTAGATGCTCATGACCAGTGACTCCGGGTTCTCGGCGGTGGTATTTAAATGTTCAGTATAGATTTATCTGTTTTATAAATTTTTAAAGGAACTTTTATGGGTAATCGGTATAGTAAAAATGTAAAAAGGAAGCTTATTATGATTCGAGTTGGGTTTTGGCTGGCCTAGTTCCATGATAGGCGCCATCACGACTGGCCTGGGTTTGGGGTCGTGACAAGTTTGGCATCAGAGCGCTAGGTTACATAGGACTCAACGGTCATGAACAGGTTTAGTAGAGTCTTGCGGATCGGTCGGAGATGTTTGTACTTATCTTCGAGAGGCTGCGGAATACTTTGGAAAATCTCACACTTTTAAAATTTTTGTCGTGCGAATCCATTGTATTCAGCCAAGAGCGTAACTCTTGAATTCCTTCCATGTATTCGAGTGCGTACGAGAGCGCCTGGTATCAGCTATGCATCGACGGTTTGTGGCTTCCATGTGTGAGATGTGATTTTGGCATTTTGGTAATGGGACAGTCTGGAGGACTTGAGGCCAGATTCATTATGTGGCTTGATTGCTGAGATTTTCGTTATGTGGGCACATGTAATAAGGGACTTGTATGTCCGTTCGTGTTCTGATTGATGAGAATTAGTGACTAGATGCCTATGTGGTGGGTGTGAATTTATGGTTAGATGTGTTCAGACTGTGAAATGTATCGAAAGGGTTGGCTGGAAATGTGGTAAGACTTATTGAGTGTTTGATTTCTGTCTCGATTTGGTATATGGCCTGAGTTGTGAGTACGTTGGAAGAGTTCTCATGTTGTGTAGTTGTGGAGTGAATCGGATTCTCTGTTGGGTTATGAGTTCTTGGCAATGTCTTCTGAGTTGATCGTTTGGCCCAACATTTATGTGTTTGATTGACGGTGTATTCCAGCCGTATTAGCGCTCCTTGTTATTGTATTCATTGATGGCGTCCTGGCATATTTCTGTAGCCGGGAGTAGCATACTCAGTATCTGAGGATGGCATTATAAGGATTCAGGGAGGAAAGGCTCTATGCCAATTCTCCGAGAATGAAGTTTGGCTCAGTTTAGTAGCATTATTGGGACACGTGGTATCCAGTGAGGGTATCCATGTGTCAGTAATGTGTGGGCATAGTCTTGTTGTCTTGATCCTTGGCTTTGAGCCAAGTGGAGGAGTTCGTTATTGATAAGTTGATTTCATGATTATGAGTGGTATTGGTTTCAGTTCGATGTATATTGGTAAATCAGTCATGACCTGCAGGCATGGGGTCTGGGAATGTCACGAGTAAGGGAAATTTCTTCGATACAGGTTGTAATGTACTCTGTTGGGTATTTGGGTTCTATTGAATGATTTAGTGGAAATTGTAAAAGGTGTAGTGTGCACAATGTATGAATTTTCATGTGGTTTCAAGTGAGTGAATTACTTTCCTAGTATGCTAGTGTGCAAACGGGTCAGGTCGATTCTGTCTAATTGGTCAGCATGATTGAGATTTATGTTGGAGGACCTCAATACTTGTGGTATTCTACATCATCACGGATTCTACATATCGGTGTCAGGAAGGTGAAGGTAATGGCTTTAGATTCGCAGGAAGTCCCTTCAGGGTAAGTAATTTGAATGTGGTACTTTTGGGGATAATTGGGAGAGAGTATTCGGTGGCTTATGAGCCTTAGACGGTATGGTTATATGCTTGGGTCGCGTGTGGTGAGTCTGGGTTGCAAATTTGTGGTATTACAGCAGGAAGAAGTATCAATTTGAAGGTAAGTCAGAAGAAGCTTGGGTAAATGGGGAAACCTGGTGGTAGGTCGGATCGGCATGGTAAGGGATGCGATTAGTTCTTTGGGTGTTCGTCAGGTGACGGGTTTTTTTCCGGATGTTTCCTAGAAATGCTCTTGGATTTTTGGTGGTCTGCATGGTTTGGTTGAGGTAGAAGAGTTGAGTCCTGATGGTTTGGTGTTGGGCAAACGGGATTTCGGATAGTTCCTGATGGTTTCTACCGCGGTTAAGGGTGCATATTTTCTTGTGGCGTGTAGTGAGTTGTTTCTAAATGGGATAAAATGGATATTCTTGTCTAGTTGGGTGCGTAGTTGCTGGTAGATCAGAAGGCACCATGGAGTTCCCGTATTTTCCCTAGGTTGGCATGGCGTGTGCGGTATGTTGGGTGGAGTTGAGATTTGCACATGTGAGGTCACGGTTCGGCTCTGGAAGGAAGATCATAAATTCTTAGGTAGCATGGGCAGTTTAAGATGACCAGGTGGATGATATCACTAATTGGTGCGACTTGATGAGCGTATATATTTCAGAAAGAGCAATGTGTTTGAACTAAGGGTACTTCATTGGTATCGCGGTGCCCTATTATTGGATCGACTGTTGATATTCAAGGTTGCTTGGTGAACGGAAGAATTATAGGGGTATTCCCCATGGAATGAATGAGTATTTGGGATGCGTTATGTATATCAAGCGGTGAGTTGTGATCAGATATGGTAATCCGTACGTTTCCTGGACTTCGAGACTGAGAGTTCTCATAAACATCATATTGTGTGGTAATGGACTGTGGAGATGCGAGCTAAGCTAGTCGGATGTTAGTATGTACCATGATTCTGTCATTATGAACTTTTCGGTAAGTTATCCACTTGTTGCGGGTGATCAGAGTTAATTTAGGATCACTGGTAGGCTAATATGGGTGCCGCGTTCTGCACCGGGTCGAAATTGTTGGTTTTGAGTTTCTAATATTGAGAAATGCACCATTCGATTGTGATTGAGTTGTTCATGTTCTGAAGTGATCTATGAGTTACCCCTTTGGTGTTGCGAGGAGTGGTGATTATTGGTCATATGCACATATGGTGCGGTTCTAATTGGGCTTTATAGCTAGATTTGAGTAAGGTAAGTAATTGGGCGTTGCAGGATTGAGGCGTGTTGGTTATATACCTTCTGTTTTGGGTGGCATGGTATCGTCCGGTTTTCCCCTGTGGTTATGGCAATACACTTTGAGTACTTGATGTCGAATTTCGAGTGGTTATTGATTTTTGGGCAAGGTGTCTTGAAATATTCCAAGTGGACCGGCGGTTGGATGAGATCGCAGTGTAGTGGAGTTATGTAGGGGTATGACCTTTGGTATTGGATTCATGTGTTTCTGATTTTTACGGTGTGTGCCAGGCTGTTAGTATGATATGGTGATGGTAATTGTTAATGGCAGGATAGTCCTCTCGTGTGGATCTTTTATATAATTTTGATTACATTGGGAAGTTGCTGTTATGTGCCCAAGTTGCACAGGTTTTGGCTTCGAATTTTATCGATGTGTCGAATGGTTAGTGTCATGTCTTCAGGGCGGTTGTGATGGATGAGAGGAGGTCATCAGACCTAGAATGAATATTTTCAGAATTTTCTACAGCATAGTTGGAAGGATAAATATCGGGAGTCGGCTTCAAAATCCGCTATAATTCCTATTGGGAAGGGATAGTTTCATGTATGGCTGATCGGATGAATGGTTGTTAGTTCTACGTGATTCTTTCATCATCGGCAGTGCATGGAAGTGTTAGAGCGAGGCATTTCTTGATAAGAGGTGGTGTACCGGTGTTGGGTTGTTCTGAGCAGTTATTGTGGTTAAAGAGTTATTGCTATGAGTGTTTGAGTCACGCGGTGTATTATGAGATTTCATCTGGGGTACGTATATGGCTTGATTCAGCATGTTCAGGGTTGTTCAGTTTATAATTATGGAAATTTTGATCTTATATATCATTTCAAAAGTGGGAATTTGGTTCTAAGGTTATGGGCCAGGATTTGGATTTCAAAATTTCAGCGGTATTGTGCTATTGGGCCTATATGGGATAGGGTGACGTGGGATCACCCCCGCGTATGTGCATGGTAAGTTGCGTAAAAGTTTGATAATGTTGGGGGAATAACTCTTAACACGTTGGAGGACGAACGTATGTTTAAGTGGGGGAGGATGTAACGACCCGGCCGGTCGTTCTGAGAATTTAGCCCCACTTCCCATGTTTCTGCTTCATTTTATGTGGATAATATTCATTTATGTGTGTTGGGTCGGTTGGTTCAGATTCAGAGTGGTCATGGTGAGCATTGAGGTAATTAGTCTCTCAAGGTAGCCTAATAGTTGAGAAAGTCAACTGAGAGTTGACTTATTGGTGAACGACCTCGGAATGCGGATTTTATGGCTCAAATAGTTTCGTTAGGTGATTTGGGACTTAGGAGTGTGTTCGGAATATTTTTGTGATGTCCGAAGTAGAATTAGGCTTGAATTGGCAAAAGTTAGTTTTTGGCGATTTCTGGTCGGCAGTGGAAAATACGCTATGAAGGTCAGAATGAAATTCCGGAAGTTGGAACAGTTCGTAATATCATTTTGGATATGTCTGCGAAATTTCAGGTTAATCGGAAGTATTTTGGTTGGTTTCGACGTAGTTGGCAAAATTTGGAAGTTTCAAAGTTCTTAGGCTTGAATTTGATGTAAATTTTGTGTTCTCGTGTTATTTTTGGTGTTTCGAAGGCTCGACTAAGTTTGAATGATGTTATGGGATATGTCGATATGTTGGGTTGAGACCCAGAGGTCCTCGGGTGTGTTTTGGATGGTTAACGGACCAACTTTTGGCTTGAATTCTTGGCAGATTGCTGCTGGTGTAAGGTTTTGGTTTCCTTCTACGCGATCGCGTGAGGATGTTTGCGATCGCGTAGGGTTAATTGGTGAGGCATGATTTTTGTTAATCGCGATCGAGTGAAATGGTTTACGATCGCGTGAGTATGAGTGTTTGGTCAGTGCGATCGCGTGATCTTGTTTGTGATCGCGTAGAGTTAAAGGGGCGCGTGGGTGAGTTGAGCTTTGTTCTTCGCGATCGCGTGGAATGGTTTGCGATCGCGTGGGTTTAAGTCTTGATGAATCGCGATCGCATGAGATTATCTGCGATCGCATAAGGTAAATTGATGGGGCAACAAGTTTTTTCTTCGCGATCGCGTGCCAAAGTTTGCGATCGCAGTGAAGGAATTATTTTAGCTGGGCAGAATGTTTAAAAGGCCGAAAGTGCGAATTTGGTTGTTATTTTCTCCATTGTTGCATGCGGACTTGAGAGCTTTTGAAAGAGAATTGAAGGGGAATCAAGGGAAATCATCTGGAGGTAAGAATTTCAACTTCTTAACAGATTTCTATGTCAATTCTTAAGTGATTAAACCTCAAAAATTCTGGAAATTTAACCAAGTTGGGGAAGAAGGGTCCATGGAAAATTTATTTTCTTTTGAGGATTTGAGCGGACAATTATGGTCCGATTTTGATGTTCTTGGTATGTACAGACTCGTGGGAGGATAAGGATTCTTGTGATGTAAATTTTATTAGATTCCGAGATGTGGGCCTTGGGCTCGGGTTTAGCCGAATTTTGAGATTCTTGTATAAATTGATAGTTTTCGATTTGGTTGTGTTCCTTGAGTATATATTGACGATGTTGAACTGGTTTTAGCTAGATTCAGAGCAATTGGGAGCCAATTTGAGGGGGAAAAGCATAGCGGACTAGAGTTGTGTCCCGGTAGAGGTAAGTAATGGTTATAAATCTTGTCATGAGGGTATGGAACCCCGGAGTGCATTATTTTCTCACTAAATTTGGAATGGCGCACATGTCAGATGAAGAATATGTGGCACGTACTGATTTTTGGATTGGACTAGGTCCTCTCCGCGATGACTAATGAGTCGCATATTTACTCAAAATCTTATGTTAAATTATGTTCTAAAGATTTGTGAATTATTTGGCTGTAAGTCGTGTTTGGGGCCTCGTGACGATCTGTTTAGACCCTTTAAGGGTGTTTTACTGCTGTTTTCGTCACTACCTGTTGATGGTTTTACTCAGCATCATTGTGCATACTGTTTTATTTGAAACTCAGCCTAATTTACACTACATGAGCATTAAAATGATGTTTCGGGTCGAGTACCCTGTTCTATTACTTCGCCCGAGGGGCTTTTTGAGTGGTTCCACCGAGTGTGGCCGAGGGTCAAGAGTGATGGTGAGGTGCTGAGTGATATTAGCGCTTGGGCTGAAGGATCCCCTCCGGAGTCTGTACACACCCCCAGTGAGCGCACCGAGTGCGAGTGATTGAGTGATTGGGAGGCATGAGTGGCTGTGAGGTGTTGATTGATTGTGAGGTGCCGAGGGATTGTGAGGCATGCCCGAGGGGCTGATTATGAAACATGTTTTTGCCCGAGGGGCTACTATGATTTTCTGCATTCATTGCATACCAGATCCTTGGTTTTAAAGTTGTTAAAATGTGCATTCTTTAAAGGGCTTTTTATGAAGTTGATTTTAAGACATGATGATTTTGTATATCTATGTTATACTACTGGAAAGTAAGGGTGTGAATATTGTGACTTGATGGCATTGATTTTATGTGTTTCTTGCTGCTCAGACCTGATTTATTTTCATTACTACTGAGTTGGCGTACTCACATTACTCCCTGCACCTTGTGTGCAGATTCAGGTGTTAGGGCAGGGTGAACTGTATATCTATTCCAGAGGTCCTCAGAGGTTGACAAGGTGGCTGCATGCGTCCGTAGTCCTGCTCCCTCTTTTGTTTAATATTACAGAATTTATTTTCGTTGATTTGTATATTTATGTAGATGCTCATGACCAGTGACTTCGGGTTCTTGGGGGTGGTATTTAAATGTTCAATATAGATTTATCTGTTTTATAAATTTTTGAAGGAACTTTTATGGGTAATCGGTATAGTAAAAATGTAAAAAGTAAGCTTATTATGATTCGAGTTGGGTTTTGGCTGGCCTAGTTCCATGATAGGCGCCATCATGACTGGCTTGGATTTGGGGTCGTGACAGTTTAGTACTCTTTGCGATTACAGTAGGCATGTCGCGATCGCGTAAGACAAAAACGCCCAGTTATTTTAAAAGCCTAAAAACAGAATAGTCACGGAAATGTCACCATTTTTCATAAACTCCTTTTTCTCCACACCTCTTGGGCAATTTTTGAAGAAATTCTTCACCATAACCTCTTACGTAAGTAATCTTTGGCTCGTTTTCTTCCATTTTTATCAACACCCACTAGATTCTAGGCCTAAAAACATTTGATTTAAGGTAGAAAATTGGGGATTTGGGTAGAGTTAGGGCTTTTTGAAAATTTGGGAATTCGACCTCGTTTTGGGGTCGGATTTCAAAACAAATTATATATTCGGGCTCGTGGGGGAATGGGTGATAGTGTTTTGGTCCGAACCTCGTGTTTAGACCAAGCAGGCCCGGGGTCGATTTTTGGAATTTTGGAAAGAAAGTTGGGAATTCTATATTTAAGCATTGGAATTGAATTGTTAAGCATTTATTGATGTTATTGAGTCAATTAGGGCTATATACTATTGATTTGGAGTCTGGTTCGAAAGGGAAAGCGCTGCTAGAGGCTTGATTGATTCTTGGAGTTGAGGTAAGTGTTTGGCCTAACCTTAGCTTGAGAGAATAGGTGTTGAGTCATATGTGCTACTTCTTGTTCCATGTTCAATGTATAGGTGAGGTGACGAGTACCTATATATTGTTGTCAAGCATGCCCGTGAGTCGGTTTTGATATTACAAGTGTTTTTCTTCGATATTCACTGTGTTATGTAGTGGATTTCATTTTGGAGATTATTCAATTGTTGGAAATACTTGAATGTGAACATTTTTTATTATTGTTCGATTGAGGATTATTTGGTTATGTTGTACATTCAGTGAGACTGGTTATAGTTGTGTCCCTTGCCGGGACGGTGATATCCATGTATTTGTTCCCTTGCCGGGATGTTTTGATTTATGGCTTGTATTGTGGTGTTTCCTTTCCAAACTGTTGTTCTTGATCTTGTTTGGGTGAGGAAGAGAGTGATGCACGAAGGGTGATTCCGTGCATTCATTTATTTATTGCTCTATGAGGATGAGAGTTTAAAAGCACGAAGGGTGATGTCGTGCCATGATATGATAATTGAAAGCACGAAGGGTGATGTCGTGTCATGATTTTATATTTAAAAGCATGAAGGTTAATGTCGTGCCGATATTGTGATTTTAAAAGCACGAAGGGTGATGTCGTGCCATGATACGAGAGATAATGCACGAAGGATAATGTCGTGCCATGATATTGTGAGGTAAAAGCACGAAAAGTGATGTCGTGCACTTGTTTTGGTGAGAACGAGAGTAAAGCACGAAGGGTGATGCGGTATCTGTTCAAGCAGAAAGAGTTGAATATCATCCGGGAGAGACCAAAGTGGTGGCCGATTCTTTGAGCCGGAAGTCAGCCAGCATGGATAGTCTAGCTTATATACCAGCCGGAGAATGCCAACTTGCTTTTGATGTTCAGGCTTTGGCCAATCGGTTCATGAGATTGGAGGTTTCTGAGACTAGCAGTGTTTTGGCCCATACTGTGACCCTTTCTTCATTGTATGATCGTATTCGGGACAGGCAGTATGATGATCGTCATTTATGTGTTCTTAGGGATACGGTCCGGCATGGAGGTGCCAAGCAGGTTACAGTTGATAGTGATGGAGTCTTTAGGATGTAGGGCCATATTTGTGTGCCTGATGTTGATGGTATTCGTGAGTTGATAATTCAAGAGGCCCATAGTTCCCGGTATTCCATTCATCTGGGTACCACAAAGATGTACCAGGACTTGCGGCAGCATTATTGGTGGTGGAAGATGAAAAAGGATATTGTAGCCTATGTAGCTTGGTGCTTGAACTGTCAGCAGGTTAAGTACGAGCACCAGAGACCCGGTGGTTTGATGCAGCAGATTGAGCTTCCCGAATGGAAGTGGAAGCGTATCACCATGGATTTCGTAGTTGGGCTCCCACAGACTCAGAGGATGTTTGATGCGGTGTGTGTTATTGTGGGTAGGCTGACCAAGTCAGCACACTTCATTCCTATACCAGTTTTGTATTCTTCGAAGAAGTTGGCAAAGATCTACATCAGGGAGACTGTTCGCCTTCATGGTGTGCCCGTGTCCATTATATCTGACCGAGGTACTTAGTTTACCTCCCATTTATGGAGAGTATTTCAGCGTGAGTTGGGCACACGGGTTGATTTGAGCACAGCATTTCATCCTCAAACGGACGGACAGTCCGAGCGTACTATTCAGATTTTGGAGGATATGTTGCGGGCATGTGTCATTGATTTTGGTGGTTCATGGGACCATTTCTTGCCTTTAGCTGAGTTTGCCTACAACAACAGCTATCAGTCGAGCATTCAGATGGCTCCGTATGAGGCGTTGTATGGTAGGCGGTGTCGGTCGCCAGTCAGGTGGTTCGCGCCAGGAGAGTCTAGATTGTTGGGTTCAGAGTTAGTCCAGGATGCCTTGGACAAGGTGAAGATCATTCAGGATAGACTTTGCACAGCTCAGTCTAGGCAAAAGAGTTATGCAGATCGCAGAGTTCGTGATTTGGCATTCATGATAGGAGATCGAGTATTTCTTCGAGTGTCTCCCATGAAGGGCGTTATGAGGTTCGGAAAGAAGGGCAATTTGAGCCCTAGGTACATTGGTCAATTTGAAATTCTGGACAAGGTGAGAGAGGTGGCCTATAGACTTGCTTTGCCACCTAGTTTATCAGTCGTGCACGCGGTGTTTCATGTATCTATTCTTTGGAGGTATATTGTTGATCCCTCTTATATACTTGACTTCAGCGGTGTCTAGTTGGACAAGGATTTGACTTATGAGGAGGAGCCGGTAGCCATATTAGCTCGGCAGGTTCGTCAATTGAGATCGAAGAGTTATCCTTCGGTTCGTGTTCAGTGGAGAGGTCAGCCTGTTGAGGCAGCTACCTGGGAGTCCGACTCCGATATGCGGAGCCGATATCCACATATTTTCCCCGATTCAGGTACCACTTTATGTCCATTCGAGGACGAACGGTTGTTTTAGAGGTAGATATTGTGATGACCCAAAAGGTCATCCCGTGTATTCCTAGATATTCTGTGATCCGAGATGTGAAAAACTGATAAAAATGATATTTTTTTGTTGAAATTTGAATAAAGTTGACCTTGGTCAACATTTTTGGTAAATGGACCCGGATCCGTCATTTGACGGTTTCGGAGGGTCCGTAGGGAAATATGGGACTTGGGCGTATGCCCGGAGTCGAATTCCGAGGTCCCAAGTCCGAGAAATGAATTTTTAAAGGAAATTGTTTTTTGGAAAATATAAAGGTATTTGAAAATGAAATTTGATGTGAAACCTGTGGTGTCGGGCTCGTATCTTGGTTTCGGATCCCGGTACAGGTTCAATATGTCTTATATCTGTTCTCTTGGAAATTTGGTGGGAAACAGACTCAGTTTGACGTGATTCGGATCGAGAATGGAAAATTTAGAAGTTTTGGAATTGTAAACGAATTTCATTGATTTTTTGGTTAAATTCGATGTTTATAATGTTATTTTGGTGTTTTGATTACATGAATAAGTCCATGGTATGTTTGTTGAGGTTGGGTGTATATTTGGTTTTGAGCCTCGAGGGCTCGAGTGTGTTTCGGGTAGGTTTCTGGTGTCAAATGCTAGTTTCTGGTGTTCAGGTCTTAGACCTTCGCGATCGCGGTGCATGTCACGCGATAGCGATGTGAAAATAGGTAGGGGCAGGATTTACCCTACGCGAACGCAGTGCCTTGGTCGCGATCGCGGAGCCATGAGGGGAGTGCTCTACGCGAACGCGAAAATACTCACGCGAACGCATAGTGCAAATGTGGGGTTGGAGGCTGGGTAGCTAGTACTCTACGCGAACGCGGTCGCTTGGTCGCGATCGCGATGGACCAGGTTTAGTACTCTACGCGATCGCAGTAGGCCTGTCGCGATCGCCTAAGACAAAAACGCCCAGTTATTTTAAAAGCCTAAAAACAGAATAGTCACGGGAATTTCACCATTTTTCACAAACTCCTTCTTCTCCACACCTCTTGGGAGATTTTTGAAGAACTTCTTCACCATAACCTCTTAGGTAAGTAATCTTTGGCTCGTTTTCTTCCATTTTTATCAACACCCACTAGATTCTAGGCCTAAAAACATGTGATTTGGGGTAGAAATTGGGGTTTTGGGTAGAGTTAGGGCTTTCTGATAATTTAGGAATTCGAGCTCGTTTGGGGTCGGATTTCAAAACAAATTATATATTCGGGCTCGTGAGGGAATGGGTGATCGGGTTTTGGTCCGAACCTCGTGTTTGGATCAAGTAGGCCCGGGGTCGATTTTTGGAATTTTGGAAAGAAAGTTGGGAATTCTATACTTAAGAATTGGAATTGAATTGGTAAGCATTTATTGATGTTATTGAGTCAATTATGTCTGGATACTATTAATTTGGAGTCGGGTTCAAAAGGGAAAGTGTTGCTAGAGGCTTGATTTGGATTCTTGGAGTTGAGGCAAGTGTTTCGCCTAACCTTAGCTTAAGGGAATAGGTGTTTAGTCATATGTGCTACTTGTTGTTCCATGTTCAATGTATAGGTGAGGTGACGAGTACCTATATATTGTTTTCAAGCATCCCGTGAGTCGATTTTGATATTACAAGTGTTTTTCTTCGATATTCACTGTGTTATGTAGTAGATTTCATTTTGGAGATTATTCAATTGTTGGAAATACTTGAATGTGAACATTTTTTATTATTGTTCGATTGAGGATTATTTGGTTATGTTGTACATTCAGTGAGACTGGTTATAGTTGTGTCCCTTGCCGGGACGGTGATATCCATGTATTTGTTCCCTTGCCGGGATGTTGTGATTTATGGCTTGTATTGTGGTTTTTCCTTTCCAAACTTTTGTTCTTGATCTTGTTTGGGCGAGGAAGAGAGTGAAGCACGAAGGGTGATTTCGTGCATTCATTTATGTATTGCTCTGTGAGGATGAGAGTGTAAAAGCACGAAGGGTGATGTCGTGCCATGATATGATAATTGAAAGCACGAAGGGTAATGCCGTGCCATGATTTTATATTTAAAAGCATGAAGGTTAATGCCGTGCTGATATTGTGATTTTAAAAGAACGAAGGGTGATGTCGTGCCATGATATGAGAGATAATGCACAAAGGATAATGTCGTGCCATGATATTGTGAGGTAAAAGCACGAAAGGTGATGCCGTGCACTTGTTTTGGTGGGAACGAGAGTAAAGCACGAAGGGTGATGCGGTATCTGTTCAAGCAAAAAGAGTTGAATATCATCCGGGGAAGGCTAATGTGGTGGCCGATTCTTTGAGCCGGAAGTCATCCAGCATGGGTAGTCTTGCTTATATACCAGCTGGAGAGCGACCACTTGCTTTTGATGTTCAGGCTTTGGCCAATCGGTTCATGAGATTGGAGGTTTATGAGACTAGCAGTGTTTTGGCCCATACTGTGACCTGTTCTTCATTGTATGATCGTAGTCGGGACAGGTAGTATGATGATCGTCATTTATGTGTTCTTAGGGATACGGTCCGGCATGGAGGTGCCAAGCATGTTACAGTTGATAGTGATGAAGTCTTGAGGATGCAGGGCCGTATTTGTGTGCCTGATGTTGATTGTATTCGTGAGTTGATAATGCAAGAGGCCCATGTTCCCGGTATTCCATTCATCCGGGTACCACAAAGATGTACCAGGACTTGTGGCAGCATTATTGGTGGCGGAAGATGAAAAAGGATATTGTAGCCTATGTAGCTCGGTGCTTGAACTTTCAGCAGGTTAAGTACGAGCACCAGAGACCCGGTGGTTTGATGCAGCAGATTGAGCTTCCCGAGTGGAAGTGGGAGCGTATCACCATGGATTTTGTAGTTGGGATCCCACGGACTCAGAGGATGTTTGATGCGGTGTGTGTTATTGTGGGTAGGCTGACCAAGTCAGCATTTCATCCTCAAACAGACGGACGGTCCGAGCGTACTATTCAGATTTTGGAGGATATGTTGCGGGCATGTGTCATTGATTTTGGAGGTTCATGGGACCATTTCTTGCCTTTAGCTGAGTTTGCCTACAAAAACAGCTATCAGTCGAGCATTCAGATGACTCCGTATGAGGCGTTGTATGGTAGGCGGTGTCGGTCGCCAGTCAGGTGGTTCGATCCGGGAGAGGCTAGATTGTTGGGTTCAGAGTTAGTCCAGGATGCCTTGGACAAGGTGAAGATCATTCAGGATAGACTTCGCACAGCTCAGTTTAGGCAAAAGAGTTATGCAGATCGCAGAGTTCGTGATTTGGCATTCATGATAGGAGATCGAGTATTTCTTCGAGTGTCTCCCATGAAAGGCGTGATGAGGTTCAGAAAGAAGGGCAAGTTGAGCCCTAGGTACATTGGTCCATTTGAAATTCTGGACAAGGTGGGAGAGGTGGCCTACAGACTTGCTTTGCCACCTAGTTTATCAGTCGTGCACACGGTGTTTCATGTATCTAGGCTTTGTAAGTATATTGTTGATCCCTCTTATATACTTGACTTCAGTGGTGTCCAGTTGGACAAGGATTTGACTTATGAGGAGGAGCCGGTAGCCATATTAGCTCGGCAGGTTCGTCAATTGAGATCGAAGAGTTATCCTTCGGTTCGTGTTCAGTGGAGAGGTCAGCCTGTTGAGGCAGCTACCGGGGAGTCCGAGTCCAATATGCGGAGCCGATATCCACATCTTTTCCCCGATTCAGGTACCACTTTATGTCCGTTCGAGGACGAAAGGTTGTTTTAGAGGTAGAGATTGTGATGACCCAAAAGGTCATCCCGTGTATTCCTAGATATCCTGTGATCCGAGATCATGAAAACCTCCTTATATCCCACCTCAATTTGCGTGCACAGCCCGGGCGTGTAGCCGGGAAGCCGTTTTGTGAAAAACTGATAAAAATGATATTTTTGTGTTGAAATTTGAATAAAGTTGACCTTGGTCAACATTTTTGGTAAACGGACCTGGATCCGTCATTTGACGGTTTCGGAGGGTCCGTAGGGAAATATGGGAATTGGGCGTATGCCCGGAGTCGAATTCCGAGGTCCCAAGTCCGAGAAATGAATTTTTAAAGGAAATTGTTTTCTGGAAAATATAAAGGTAATTGAAAATGAAATTTGATGTGAAACCTGTGGTGTCGGGCTCGTATCTTGGTTTCGGAGCCCGGTACAGGTTTATATGTCTTATATTTGTTATCTTGGAAATCTGGTGGGAAACAGACTCAGTTTGACGTGATTCGGATCGAGAATGGAAAATTTAGAAGTTTTGGAAGTTTAAACGAATTTCATTGATTTTGAGGTTAAATTCGATGTTTATGATGTTATTTTGGTGTTTTGATTACATGAATAAGCCCATGGTATGTTTTTTGAGGTTGGGTGTATATTTGGTTTTGAGCCTTGAGGGCTCAAGTGTGTTTCGGGTAGGTTTCTGGTGTCAAATGTTGGTTTCTGGTGTTCAGGTCTTAGACCTTCGCGATCGCGGTGCAAGTCACGCGATTGTGATGTGAAAATAAGTAGGGGCAGGATTTACCCTACGCAAACGCAGTGCCTTGGTCGCGATCGCGGAGCCTGGGGGGAGTTCTCTACGCGAAGAGACTCACGCGAACGCATAGTGCAAATGTGGGGTTGGGTAGCTAGTACTCTACGCGAACGCGGTCGCTTGGTCGCGATCGCGATGGACCAGGTTTAGTACTCTACGCGATCGCAGTAGGCCTGTCGCGATCGCCTAAGACAAAAATGCCCAGTTATTTTAAAGGCCTAAAAACAGAATAGTCACGGGAATTTCACCATTTTCCACAAACTCCTTCTTCTCCACACCTCTTGGGAGATTTTTGAAGAACTTCTTCACCATAACCTCTTAGGTAAGTAATCTTTGTCTCGTTTTCTTCCATTTTATCAACACCCACTAGATTCTAGGCCTAAAAACATGTGATTTGGGGTAGAAAATTGGGGTTTTGGGTAGAGTTAGGGCTTTCTGATAATTTGGGAATTCAAGGTCGTTTTGGGGTCGGATTAAAAACAAATTATATATTCGGGCTCGTGGGGGAATGGGTGATCGGGTTTTGGTCCGAACCTCGTGTTTGGATCAAGTAGGCCCGGGGTCGATTTTTTGAATTTTGGAAAGAAAGTTGAGAATTCTATATTTAAGCATTGGAATTGAATTGTTAAGCATTTATTGATGTTATTGAGTAAATTATGTCTAGATACTATTAATTTGGAGTCGGTTTCGAAAGGGAAAGTGTTGCTAGAGGCTTGATTTGGATTCTTGGAGTTGAGGCAAGTGTTTCGCCTAACCTTAGCTTAAGGGAATAGGTGTTGATTCATATGTGCTACTTGTTGTTCCATGTTCAATGTATAGGTGAGGTGAAGAGTACCTATATATTGTTGTCAAGCATGCCCGTGAGTCGGTTTTGATATTACAAGTGTTTTTCTTCGATATTCACTGTGTTATGTAGTAGATTTCATTTTGGAGATTATTCAATTGTTGGAAATACTTGAATGTGAACATTTTTTATTATTGTTCGATTGAGGATTATTTGGTTATGTTGTACATTCAGTGAGACTGGTTATAGTTGTGTCCCTTGTCGGGACGGTGATATCCATGTATTTGTTCCCTTGCCGGGATGTTGTGATTTATGGCTTGTATTGTGGTTTTTCCTTGCCAAACTGTTGTTCTTGATCTTGTTTGGGTGAGGAAGAGAGTGAAGCACGAAGGTTGATGCCGTGCATTCATTTATTTATTGCTCTGTAAGGATAAGAGTGTAAAAGCACGAAGGGTGATGTCGTGCCATGATATGATAATTGAAAGCACGAAGGGTGATGCCGTTCGATGAATAAAATATTTAAAAGCACGAAGGTTAATGTCGTGCCGATATTGTGATTTTAAAAACATGAAGGGTGATGTCGTGCCATGATAGGAGAGATAATGCACGAAGGATAATGACGTGCCATGATATTGTGAGGTAAAAGCATGAAAGGTGATGTCGTGCACTTGTTTTGGTGAGAACGAGAGTAAAGCACGAAGGGTGATGTCGTGCACTTGTTTTGGTGAGAACGAGAGTAAAGCACGAAGGGTGATGCCGTGCACTTGTTTTTTCTCTGTTGTTATTTTGATACTTATACGGTTTCCTTGTTCTGTTATTCAATAAGTGCTCTCCCATTTGTACCCCAGCATGTCTTCCCCGTATTTGTACTTAACTGATTACTTCATGTCGTTATTTCTGTTATATATTATTGAATTGCACAGGTGTTTATTATTTGTCGTGTCCTAGCCTCGTCACTACTTCACCGAGGTTAGGCTCGGCACTTACTCAGTACATGGGGTCAGTTGTACTGATCCTACGCCTGCACTTCTTTATGTTGTGCAGGTCCCGGTACCGGACCCAGTGGACACTGATTGAGGGGTCTTCCTTCAGCCCACCAGACGACACTGAGGTAGTCCTGGAGGCGTTTGCAGGCCTTGGCGTCACCTCCTACCTCTCTTCTTTTCCTGTCTTTATGTATTTCCGAGACAGTAGCACTATGTTCATTCATACCTTTATTTGTAGCAATCATAGACAGTTCGTGAAATTATGACACCAGATTTTGGGAGTTGTTATTGACGATTTTTGTAATACTGTTTAATTAAGCTGTTATACTGCACTTCTTACGCATTCTTATTTCTATTTGTTCTTGTATATCACTTTTTAAATTCTAAATAACAAAGGAATAAATTAGAATAACCAGAAACGTTGGCTTGTCTAGCGGGTTCAACGTTAGACGCCATCACGGCCTGAAGGTGGGATTTTGGGTCGTGACCGTTTTTTTCACTCGCTCACTAACAACGAACAAGGGTTGGTTTTCACTCGCTCACCAACAACTACCCTTTGTTTTTTACTCGCTCACCAAGAAGCGAACAATGACACAACCTCTCAGTATTTTTCCCTTTCTCGCTATCATTTATGACATGTGTAAACTTAAGAATACAACGCTTGACTAAGGTGTAGAAAGAGTAGGAAAGTTGTCTGCGAAGCTAGTATTTTTATTCTTCCCGAGATGCTCCTATTTATAGTGCCTTCGATTTTGACTGTTGCTAATAGAAAATCTGAATCACTTTGAATATTTCTTTAAGTTGCTTTATCAGCAAGATCCTTTTTGCTTTAGTGACTGGATGGATATCTTTGTTCTTGAAGATCTTCAATCATTGACTTTGATTGTATCCCAAAAGATTTGAATGTCATGAGAATCGTATTGATGGAGTCTAATATATCTTGCCATAACTGAACCTCATTCCTTATTCAAAGCCATACTTTAATATTCTTAATAATTCTCCATGTACTCACGTTGGAGATAGTAAGTAATTACTATTCCTTCTTTGACTCACAACATATTCTCTTCCCTACTAAATATGAATCTTTGTTGCCTTGATAACCTCTTAGTTTTGGATATTTTTTTTCCTTTGTTGTGAGATCCTGGATTGACCCTTCCTTTAATAGGCTTGTGTAAGAATCTTCATGGTCTTCAAATAAATTCCCTCAGTTAGTAAATAATCTTTCTTGAACAAAAATATTCCTTTGATAGCCCCGAAATCTATGAAATCAATCCTTATATATTTTCTTTCTATTTGAGCACCCAAAATATATTCTTCAACATCTTATATTTTCATAACTCCTGAATTATTTCCTTTTAGAATAACTAACTTCTTAGAAATACTCTTCTTACGGCAGTTGTACAGATATGATCTCTTATTTAAGCAATCCCAAGAGAATTTCAAGATCCTTTAAATTTGACCTCGGATTTTGACGTTTGTCTCCAATATGAATATCTCAATGACCATTTATTATCTCCACAACTATGAAAAGAATTTCCTTTTGAATATATCTCAATATATATTTGTCTCCTTTCTTGAGTAAAAAATAGCATTGGACCTAAGTTTCCTTCTTTAGTGTGATGAAAATCTCTTTTTGCTATTAATTCTTGCCTCTTTATTTATGTACTTGAATTAATAATCCAATAAAATCCTTCTCCATTTGACCTGTCAAAATTAAATTCATACAAGTAAATATTCTTTGATTAAACTTATGTTGGTTTGGTATCATCAAAATCAATACGTGAAACCTTGGGGATAACAATCTCCCTATTTTTTATGATGGCAAACCATTGAATACAAACATGAAACTTAATCAAGGACTTAATTAAAGCGCAGTAAAAGGATAAGTTAAATAAATTGGTTACTTCCCTGAAATGTCGAGCTTTCTCTTTAACGTATAAATGCCTATGACAAGTAAAATCTCCCCATTGCTCTTAGTGTTCCTTCTTCATGCTCCCCCTACCTTCATGCGTCTTATCTATAAATTTGCAAGGAAAGTGAAATAACTTGTAAGGAATATGCTCACACGTATTTGTAACCACAATATAAGTAACATACATACAAATGCACATACTACTCACAAATCCAATTTAAAGTATAACTATAACTTATTATCGAGTGTTCATCTGGTATTTCATGTTTCCATGCTTCGGAAGTATGTTGGTGACCCATCTCATGTTTTGGACTTCAGCACGATTCAGCTTGAGGGTGATATGTCATATGAGGTAGAGCCGGTGGCTATTTTGGGTCGTCAGGTCAGAAGGTTGAGGTCTAAGGATGTAGTTTCAGTGAAAGTGCAGTGGAGGGGGAAACCGGTGGAGGAGGCCACCCGGGAGACCGAGCGGGAGATGCGGAGCAGATATCCTCACTTATTTGAGACTCCAGGTATGTTTCTAGACCCGTTCGAGGATGAACATTTGTTTAAGAGGGGGAGAATGTAACGACCTGGCCGGTCGTTCCGTAAGATTTAGCCCTGTTTCCCCCGTTTCTGATTTATTCTGTGTTGTTTAGCCTAATTTTGTCGTGTTGAGTTGGTTGGTTTGGGTTCGGAGTGGTCGTAGTGAGAAATGAGACACTTACTCTCTAAAGTTGGCCTTATGGTTACAAATTCAACCAGAAGTTGACCATTAGGTAAATGATCTCGGAATGAGGGTTTGGTGGCTCGAATAGCTTCATTAGGTGATTTGGGACTTAGGAGTGTGTTCGGAATGTCATTCGGAGGTCCGGAGTAGAATTAGGCTTGAATTGGCGAAATTTAGTTTTTGGAAATTTGCGGTCGGCAGTGGAAAATTAGCTATCAGGGTCAGAATGGAATTCCGAAAGTTGGGACAGGTTCGTAGTGTCATTTTGTATATGTGTGCAAATTTTCAGGTTATTCAGGCGTGTTTTGGTTGGTTTCGACATCGTTGGCGAACTTCGGAAGTTAGAAATCCTTAGGCTCGAATTATGGATTTATTTGGCATTTTGATGTGGTTTTTGGTGTTCCGAGGGTTCGACTAAGTTTGGATGATCATATAGGACTTGGGGGTGCCATTGGTTGAGGTCCCGAGGGCCTCGGGATGAGTTCGGATGGTCGACAGATGAGATTTTTGGCATTAGAGTTTGCTGGTGTTTGTTGTTCTGTGATCCCGCAGATGCGGACGGGTGGCCGCAGGTGCGGGTTGGCCATCCCAAGTGAGAAAATGGGGGAGCTGGGAAGGAACCGTAGAAGCAGAAGTTTGGGCCGCACCTGCGAGTCCGCAGATGCGGTAAGTGGAGCGCAGGTGCGGAAGTGGTCTGTTAAGTGGAAATTCGCAGGTGCGCATCTGGGACCGCAGGTGCTGGTCCATAGGTGCAAGGAAAAGGCCGCAGATGCGGTTTTCACTGGGCAGAGGATATAAATACTTGCCTTCGCGAATTTTAGGCATTTTCATCATATTTTCATACGGGCTGAGGCTTTTGGGAGCAAATTGAAGAGGGATTTTCGTGGAGGTAAGTTTCTTGGACCTAAAACTCGATTCTATGTTGATATTTGACGAATTAAGCATGGAAGTAGTGGAATTTAATGGTATAAATCGGGGGTTTAGGGCTTGGGAATTTGAGACTTAAAATTGAGGAATTGAGGGGTCATTTGTGGTTGGATTTCGATGCATTTTATATGTATAGACTCGGGAAAGGATGAGGATTCTTGTAATATGATTTTTATAGAATTCTAAAATGTGGGCCCGGGGGTCGGGTTTGGCCAATTCGGGAATTTTGGTTAAATTTGATAATTTTCGAGTGGGATTTGTTCCTTTAGCGTATATTGATGATATTAATCTAGTTTTGGTTAGATTCAGAGCAATCGGGAGCCGATTCGATAGGCAAGAGCATCGCGGATTAGTATTTGGTCCGGTTTGAGGTAAGTAATGACTGTAAATCTTGTCCTCAGGGTATGAAACCCCGAACTTTGTATTTTCTCGCTATTTTTGGAGCGGCGCACATGCTGGATGACGAGTGTGTGGGATGCACTGGTAGGGGATTGTGACTTGATCCATCCCGTGGAAACTACTGAGTTGCGTATTTGATTCTAAATCATATGATATTTCATGTTTTAAAGATTATTACTATGTTTTAGGAGGAATGCCGCATTTGAGCCTCGTGTCATGTATTTGGACCCATTGGGGGATTTACTGCTATTCCTCACTGTGTTGACTTATGATTTACACTCAGCCATATTATGTATAACTGATTTCGAAACTCAGTCTTATTTACACTATTTTGAGATATAAAATGATATTTTTGGGTCGAGTACCCTGTTTTACTGATAGCCCGAGTGACGTTTTGAGAGATTTCTGACTGAGTGTGGCCGAGGGCCTATGTTGTGAGGATGCTATGAGATCGGGTTGCATGCCGCATCATGTTACATTGTTTATGATATGTGAGAGGCCGAGATCCTGAGTGATTATGCCACGAGATGGCTTGATATTAGCGCTTGGGTTGTAGGAGCCCCTATGGAGTCTGTACGCACCCCCAGTGAGCGCAGGTACCTACTGAGTGCGAGTGCCGAATGCCGAGTGACGAGTGATTGGGAGGCATGAGTAACTGTGAGGTTTCCCGAGAGGATGATACAGAGTGATGGTGAGGCATGCTGAGTGACTGATTCTAAGGGATGTTATGTCCGAGGGGCGATTTATGAAATATTTTTTTTCCCGAGACGCTATCTATGATTTCTATCATTTCTATATTAAATTACCTTGATTTCTATGGAATTTGTGAGAAGGCGCATTTCAAATGATATTTTACTGAGATTGATTTTTAAATGTTGTAAGGCATCGTATTTGTGTTTTCTGAAAGAAGGAGTTCATTCTCTGTGTATTTTATGACTGCTTTTACTTGTTTCATTGCCTTAGACATTATTTACTTTCATTACTGCTGATTTGGCGTACTCACATTACTCCCTACACCTTGTATGCAGATTCAGGTGTTGGATCTGAGCGCTAACTGTTTTCACATTCTCTTGGAGTTTTTTTCGGGATTTTGAGGAAGCTGTTTGGCATCCGCGGCATGCCCCCTTTTCCCATATTATCCTGTTATTTGATATCATTTCCTAGAACTGGTTGTAGTAAATAAATAGTAGTACGTGGTATTGTTTGTAGATGCTCATGACGGTTGACTCCAGGTTTTGGGGCGGTGTATAAACTATTTTATTCATTTTGTTGCTTTAAAATGCTTAACCGGAAGAATTTTGTGGAATATCGAATAGTTTCGAATTTAAGGGAAAGTCCTTATGTTGTTTTCCCGGTGGATTGGCTAGCCTAGTATTATGATAGGCGCCATCACGGTCGGCTTCGTATTTGGGGTCGTGACAAGAAGTAATTCTTGTCAAAAAATATTTTAAACTCACAGCTACATGAAAGGAATGTATGCATGCTTGCTTATGACATGGTTCATGCAAGATATAAATTCTTTTATTCAAAATCTCTAAGTCAAGGTTAAGAATAACGCCAAACATAATACTAGTATGTTGCATCTAGTCGACTCAAGCAATATGTAGTTGTACATATCATATTATACTTAAACAAACAAATGTTACTAGATATGTATCACCTTATAAAGCATATGAAGGAACTTGAATAACCTTTAGTGATATCAATCACTTAAGATTTACCATCACGTGTAATAGTTCCTTCATCATTTATAGTATGTATAAACTTTGAAGTATCTTTAAGCATGTGCCTTGACCAACCATTATGTAAATGTCATTTATCCCTTTTTATGGCTGGACTTAGAATTCCTACGAAACAGATTAATTTATTTTTGGTACCCAAATATTTTTGGGTCCTTCATGGTTAGTAGATTGTGTAATTCGAGATGCATGTAACTGTTTAGGTCTCCAAACATATTTTGATCTAACATAACTTTTGGCATAATTGCATGCAAATAAGAAAGGGAGACGACTTTGATCGATCAAAGTAGTGGCTGGGGGGTTTGTGCAAGCTGCTTATTTGTTTGCGAAGCTCAAAGTTTTCTTCTTGAAGTAAGTTGTTCTCCACAAAATATTCTTCAAGCTGAATATCCCAGTCTTTATTTTTATTTCTCAACTTGTTATATTCATCAAGTTGGATCTCCCAATCTTTCTTCTCATGTATCAACTTGTTATATTCATCAAGTTGGATCTCCCAATCTTTCTTCTCATGTATCAACTTGTTATATTCTTCAAGTTGGATCTCTCAATTCTTCTTCTCTTTCCTCAAATTATTATATTCATTGAGAACTTTCTCAAGGTCGTTGAGAACCAATTCAATATTTTCCTGCAATTTATCACATTTATCGCAATACGTAATAGGACTAGGACATACCTTGTCAGTTTCTCCCATTGCCATGAACATAGGCTCTGTATTCTTTTGTGATCATTTTCTTCTTTAGATTCATCCTCGTCGCTTTTGAGATCACAGTCCATAATAGCATTAAGTCACAGCTCATCAGTTTCTCATCTTTCCTTGAGATATATGTTTGTCATTTATTCTTGATTATCCTCGTCTCTCCAAGTTGAGATTCTATGATTTTTCTTCTTGAGGTTAGGAAATTTTAATTTCATATGTCCAGGTTTACCACATTTGTAGCAACATACGTTCTCTTGTTGTTGAACCTCATTCTTGTAGTTCTTTTGATGATTCTGGATGGATTGAGATTTTCTATTTTGCTTCTTTCTACTCTTCCTTTTTTCTCGTCTTGGGTATTACTACCAAGTATTCTCGATCTTCACCATTTTCAGATTCTTCAAGAGTTGTCTTGGATTCAATTTTCTTAACTTTGTTGGTGTCCCCATGGATATTTTCCAATCTTCCTCATATAACTTTACCAGTCTCACAAGTGGATATTTTCTTATATTTTTCTTCACTAATCGCACAATAGAGCATGTTGATTGCTCTAGTGTTTGTTTGCATAATATCCAACTGTTCATTTGTGTAGCCAAATATGGATGCCCCTTTTACAAGATTCTTTCCATCACTGTTGTTCGGAATAGGCCTTGGTCCATTCTGAATAACTAGCCAGGCTCGATAATCCATTGATTGAACATAAAACTTCATTCTTTCTTTCCAATGGCTATAGTATTGACTATTGAAGTACGGTGGCCTTCTTGTTGAGTAACCTTCTTGAAGAAAGGTTTCAATAATTTGATGACCTGTCATGGATCTTTTCTCACTTGCTGTTAAGAAAAAATAAGGAAGTGAGACCTGCTCTCATACCAATTGAAAGTACAAGACGGGATGGGTGAATTGTACGCTTATTAAAAATTCGATCGGCTATGGTGCATGCTTAGTCGACTAATACGGAGACAGCCTGCACAGAACTGTTAATCTTTCGATTTAAGCAAGTGTAAATCACAACAAACTGTGATGACCCGACCGGTCGTTTTGAGATTTTGTACTTTGCTTGGTAATTTGCGATCATGAGTATCTTCATTTGATGTATTATGACTTATACGGATCGTCATTTTTGGGTTTCAGGTTATTCGAAATCGCTTTGGAAGAATGAGGTCATTATTGAAGCTTCAAATTGAAAGAGTTGACCAAGTTTAACTTTTCGAGAGTTTGACCCCGGAATGGAGTTTTGATGGTTCCGTTAGGTCCGTATGGTGATTTATGGCTCAAGCGTATGCTCGAATTTGCATTCGGATGTTTCTAGAAGGTTTCATCACAAATTGGCAAAAATTAGAAATTTGAAGGCTTGGAAAGTTCATAAGTTTGACCGGAAGTTGACATTGAGGATGTCCGATTCGGATTTTGGTTTCGAGAATTTGAATAGCTTCTTCATGTCATTTGGTACTTGTGTGTAAATTTTGAGTTTATTCCGAGATGATTTGATATGTTTCAGCGCGTGTTTTGGAAATTTGGAAGTTCAAAGTTCATAGATTCCGATTGAGGTGTGATTTGTCGTTTCGATGTTTTTATGTGTGTTTTTAAGCCTCGAGTAGGTTCATGTTATGTTATGTAACTCGTGGGTATGATTGGACGGGGTCCCAAGGAGCTCGGGTGCGTTTCGGATTGATTTCAGATCATTTTCATCAATAATGCAGCTGCTGGTTCTGGTGTTTCGCACCTGCGATTGGTATAGTTCAGGTGTGATTTCCGTAGGTGCGAGACATTTGTCACAGATGCACAAGAAGTCCTGGATGGAGGTCATGGCAAATGCGGAGGAAAATCTCACATGCGAGTGCGCGGGAGCGGAAATTGTTCTGCAGGTGCGAGGGGGCCGGCTGGTGAGTGGTTGTAGAAGTGAAGGTTTGACCGCAGATGCGGTGGTCGCAAATGCGACAATTTTTCTGCAAATACAGAAAATGCTGGGTAGAAGCTATAAAAATTGAGGGTTTTTTTCTTTCTTCATATTTTGAGATGTAGGACTCGGATTGAGGCGATTTTTGAAGCAAATTTCATCACAAGGATTGGTTTGATTATTGTTGAGGATGTGTTGGGGTTCCTCCTTATGGAGGGTACCAGTATAGCAACATGTTTCCCCACAGTTGGATCTTGTGGAGGAGGATGTCCAATGAGCATTTGTAAAGAGTGGTTGGGCAACTGAAGATACACGTCCTCTCTAGCCTCTCCTTGAATAAAAGTATTTTTACCTCGCTTAGGCTTGAAAATGCTACTACTGGTTCCCCAAGTGAGGCAGATTTTCCTCCTCCTCTTCTTCCTCTTGTTCCCCTTCTTGGTTTTGCATGTTTGAAGTGGGGGCTTGTTCTTCCATTGATGATGATTTTCATGTAGTGTGTGTTTTGGATTACTAAGATCGATTCCTGCCCGTTTAACTCCAGTTGGAAGGAGATTGCATGTCCTTGAAGACCCAGTTCCACCCATGACTGAGGTACATGGTTGGGTGGACTCTGGGGTTGTGCATAAATAACTGGCAGTGGCTGGTGGTGAGGAGGTAATGGAGGGAGGTTGTCCATGTTTTGGTTTCTAGAGAGGTGGAGTAGTTGAATTAGACTGTATCACCTTCTTAGTGTGAGTGGTGGTCTTGGCATTGTTGGTGTGGGATTATATTATGGTAGAAGGAACGTTGGGAGGGGAGTAGGATCAGTAATGATTTCCTCTACTATTGTAGGAGTAGGAGAAGATTGCCTGAGGGTTATATCCAAATCTTGCATGGATTTACCCTCCGCCACTTATTCAATTTCTACTTCCATGTGTTGCATAACGAATTGGGGATTTAGACTAGATTTTGCATGTTGAGTGTGATGTGGAGTTATGTTGTTAGTTGATGTAATATTAACTACAGAGTTAGGGTTATTATTAGTAGGGGTAATAGCAGGTAGGCCTATCACATTAATAGGAACCATGCCAGACCCTTTAGGCTTGAGACATTTTGGTGCTCTTACCCAAATTTCCCCAAAGTGGTGTCCAGTAGTTGGAAAAACAAGGATATAATGGAAGGGGTGGAACCGTTTCATAAAAATTCGAAAGAATGGAGAGACATAACCTTTGGGAATATTTTTCTATAAAGAAAAACCTTAAATCGTATCAAGGGTATTCAAAACTCCTCAAAATACCATACAAGTCAATTCCTTAGAGACCAAGAAGTAAAACTTATCGAGGAATATGACACTATTCTTAAATTGGAAGAGGATTATTGGAAATTACGCTCATGGTTTAATTGGTTAAATGATGGTTACGCTAACACTAGGTTCTTTCATATTCAAACTACTAATCGAAGAGGTAAAAACAATATAGTGTTTTTTAAGGATAACACAGGGAAATGGATAGAGGACCAAAAATCCCTGATGAATTATGTTACTAATTACTACGAGCACATTTTTACAACTTCCCATGACAATACAAATTGGTCAGCCATTAATATGGATAACACTTCCTCCTCAATAATTGATCTAACTTCCCTCGATAGTAAGCTAAGAATTATGAGATTCGAAGGGCAGTATTTTCATTTAAACCTACCAAGGCTCCCGGCTCTGATGGGTTGCACCCCTTCTTTTTCCAGAAATTCTGGCCAATCTTAGGTAATAAGGTCATAATGTTGTGTCAAAAAAATTTTGAGAGTAGAATTATGCCTCATGAGGTTAACAAAACTTACCTTTTCCTAATCCCTAAATTTAATAATGCTAATCAGTTACAAAACTTCAGACCCATAAGTCTCTGTAACACTTTGTACAAGGTTGTCACTAAAATCATTGCCAATCGAATAAGGCCTTTTCTTAAATGCCTCATTAATAATCAACAAGCTAGGTTTATAAAAGATAGGCAGGCTAGTGATAATGCCATTATTGTTCAAGAGGTGCTAACACGTTTTAACGCCCGGAAAGGAAAGCAAAACTTCATCCTAAAGCTAGATCTAGAAAAGGACTTTGATAAGTTAGAATGGTCTTTTATTTACAGAACCCTCAAATTTTTAACTTTCCTCCCAAAATATCTGCCATAATCCTTAGCTGTATTTCAACTAGTAGTATCTCCATTTTAGTAAATGGCAATAAAACGGAAGAATTCTATCCTACTCGTGGTATTCGCCAAGGTGACCCCATGTCTCCTTATATTTTCATCATGTGCATGGACATGCTCTCAAAAAATATAGAGCACCAAGTGGACACTCTTAACTGGGACCCCATAGTGCAATCTAAGAAATGCCCACCCTTGTCACATTTGTTCTTTGCAGACGACCCAACCCTAATGGGTCGTGCAAATACCAAAACCCTCAACACAATGTGGAATATTATAGACACCTTTTGTCATCTATCGGGTCTTAATATAAATAAATACAAATAAAAAATTATTGTCTCTAAGTCTTGTACTGATGCTCAAATAGCTAAGGCCATGACCACTTTTGACATAAAGATTAGTGACTCCTTTGGTAAGTATCTAGGGTTTCCCATGCCTCACCTCCATCCTAGGCATAAAGACTATCAACCTATTATCGACAAAATGCGAGACAGACTAAACAGCTGGAATGCTAAGTGGCTCAGCATGGCAGGCAGATGCAAACTCATAACTTCTACTCTTAATACAATTCCCAATCACCAAATGCAACTAGCTCTCCTGCATAGTATAAATCTAAAAGAAATTGATAAGATTCAACGAGATTTTATATGGGGTACCACTAGTGATAAGAAAAAAAAATCACCTAGTTAATTGGAACATGGTTACCAATGATAAATAAACTGGTGGTCTTGGCATCAAAAAAGCTAAGTCCAAAAATCTAGCTCTATTAACCAGCCTTGCTTGGAGAACTCTCACTAATCCTATGTCTCTCTGGGCTCAAGTCCTTACGAACCTTCATGGTAATAAATCGAGTGGAGGGTCTAACACCTGGAAGAGTCTTTTAAAAGGTTGGAATATTTGTAAGCAAGGAATAAGGTGGTGTAACGACCATGCTGGTCGTTCCGTGTGATTATCCATGTTTCCCCCGTTTTTACTTTATCATATATTTCTTAGCCTATTTATTTTGTGTTGGATCGGTTGGTTTGGGTTCGGAGTGGTCGTGGTGAGAACAGAGGCACTTAGTCTCTTAAATTATCTTAATAGTTGAAAAAGTCAACTAGGAGTTGATTTATTGGTAACCAACTTCGGAATGCTGATTTTATGGCTCGGATAGCTTCGTTAGGTGATTTGGGACTTAGGAGTGTGTTCGGAATGAAGTTCTGGTGTCCGATGTAGAATGATGCTTGAATTGGCGAAAGTTAAGTTTTTGGCAATTTTCGGTCGGTAGTGGAAAATAGACTATAGGGGTTGGAATGGAATTATAGAAGTTGGATCAGATTCGTAGAGTCATTTTGGATATGTATGCAAAATTTTAGGTCAATCGGATATGTTTTGGTAGGTTTCGGCATCATTGGCGAAATTTAGAAATTTAAAAGTTCATAGGCTTGAATTTGATGTAATTTTGGTGTTTTCGTGTTGTTTTTGGTGTTTCAAAGGCCCGACTAAGTTTGAATGACTTTATGGGGTGTGTTGGTAGTATTTATTGAGGTCCTGGAGGCCTCGGGTGTATTTCGGATGCTTAAACGGGCACTTTTTGTCCTTAAGGAGTCTGCTGTTTTCTGGTGTTTTGACAGCAGTGATTTCTTCACTGCGATCGCGTAGATTAAAAGAGTAGGGAAGGAATTTTGTTCTATGCGATCGCGTGGTATGGATTGCGATCGCATAGGTTGGACAGGTGAAGCAGTGCGATCGCGTGGACTTTGGTGTGATCGCGTAGAGGTTCTGAGGCGCATGTGTGGGATAGAGATTTGTTCTATGCGATCGCGTGTGTTGGTATGTGATCACGTCGGGTGTTCTGGGATGTGCATTGCGATCGCGTGTGTTGAGTCGCGATCGCACCGAAGGGATTATAAGTGCTGGGCAGAATGTTTTAAAGGACATATTTGCGAGATTAGCTCATTTTTTCCTCCATTGTTGAACGAGTTGAGAGCTATTTGAGAGGGTTTGAAGAAGACATCAAAGGGGATCACTTGGAGGTAAGGTTTCCAACTTCATAATTCGTTTCTATGTCATTTTCTAAGTAATTAAATGGAAAATTGTTGGATTTAAAACCCAAAATTGTGGAGGTTGAGTGCATGGAATTGGAGTTTTCTTTTGATGATTTGAGTGGAGAATTGTGGTTCACTTTTAGTGTTCTTGGAATGTATAGAATAGTGAGAGGACGAGGATTCTAATGATGTAAATTTTATCAAATTCCGAGACATGGGCCCGGGGCTTGGGTTTGGCCGAATTTCGAGAATTGTGTCTAAATTGATAGTTTTCGATTGGGTTGTGTTTCTTTATCGTATATTGGTAATGTTAATCTGGTTTTGGTTGGATTTGGAGAAATCGGGAGCAAATTCGAGGGGCAAGCGCATGCGGAGTAGCTTTTGGGCTATTTTGAGGTAAGTAACGATTGTAACTCTAAACCTGAGGGTATGACACCCCAGTATTCGATATTGTTTTGATAAATGAGGTGACACACATGCTAGGTGACAAGCGTGGGGGCGTTCATCGATGGGGATTGTGACTTGGTCCGTCCCGTAGCGACTATTAAGCCGCGTATTAGATTTGAAACCTTATGATATCATGTGTTTCAGAAATTTATACTTGTTTATGGACTGTGCGCCATGTTTGGGGCCTTGTGCCGACCTGTTAGACCCTCAGGGGTATTTTCCATTATACCACTATCCTGATAGAACATCTGTGAACTCAGTCATGATTTCCTACTTGTTGTTATTTTCACTGTTATCACACTACTTTGAAACTCTGAAAAGTATTTTGGGCCGAGTCCCATGAGTTTAGATAAACTACCTGAGTGGCTTGTGAGGGTGATTGAGTCAGGTCGAGAGCCGAGTATGTGAGGATAGTTTTGGGACGGGCTGCATGCCGCAGCAATATATATATGTTATATATTAGATGTGGGTCGGGCTGCACACCGCAACAATGTAGATTATATATAGATATATGGATCGGGTTGCACACTGCGCAATATATGTTATATATGGATCGGGTTGCACGCCGCAGCAATATACCTATTAGATCGGGCTGCATGCCGCAGCAGATATAGCACTTGGGCTGATGGAGCCCCTCCAGGAGTCTGTACACCCCCAGTGAGCGCAGTATCGGGCTGCACGCCGCAGCAGTATATATATATATATATAAAGCAGTGGAGCAGACTGCCCGCCGCAGCATTTGTGTGTGTTCATGGTACTTGCTGAGTACGAGTGTTAAGTGAGAGCTTGAGATACTGATAGTGGAGTCACGAGTGATTGAGAGGCTTTCCCGAGAGGCTTATTTGTGAGTGATACTGTGCCCGAGGGGCTTATATTTTATGAAAAATGTTGTTTGCATTCTTCTTTACACTGAGCTCTGATGATAATTTTTTTATACGAGATTTTTAAATGGAAATCGGAGTTTTTTGAAATATTTGGAATTGTAGAATTCCTGACTTGATTTATTCATTTCCACTGTTATTTATTATATGGATTTACATGATTTAAATGCTCTTCACTACACTCAAGTTTTTAGTTACATTGATTATTTACTGAGTTGGCGTAATCACGTTACTCCATGCACCTCTGTGTGCAGATCCAGGTACCGGACCATCTCACCAGTTGATTTCCGGACGATCTTGGAGTTGTTCGAGGATTGAGGTAGTTGTTCAGCGTCCCCAGCTCACCTCCTTTCCTTCCCTCAGATCATAACTTCTTTTGGTATTTTGTATCTTAGACTTTTGTTGTAGCAAGCCACTATGTTGTACATTGTATTTTCAGTCTTAGATGCTCATGACAGTTGACTCCAGGTTTTTGGGAATGTGTGTATTTTGTTCATCTCATTCAGTCTGAAATGGTTGGCTAGCTTAGTCCCATGATAGGCGCCATCATGGCCGGTTAGGATTTGGGGTCGTGACAAATTGGTATCAGAGCCTATGTTACATAGGACTCAACGGTCATGAGCAGGTTTAGTAGATTCTTGCGGATCGGTACGGAGACGTCTGTACTTATCTTCGAGAGGCTGCGGAACCCTTAGGAACAATCTTATTTTTCTTGAATTCTGTCGTTCCATTTTGTTGATTCTGGAAATCTAAACTTCTGTTGTTTCATTCTCTCACAGATGGTGAGGACTCGCGCTACCGATTAGGGTGATCATCCACCAGCTAGAGCAGCGAGAGGTAGAGGACACGGTAGAGGTAGGGGCCAGCCCATGCAGCAGTCAGGGCAGTGCCAGTTGATCCCCCTGCTATTGAGGATTAGGTTCCCACCACAGATGCTCCAGCGGGACAGGCTCAGACACCTGCAGTGCCTATTGTTTTTCCGGGTCTTCAGGAGACCCTGGCTCAGATCTTGACTCTGTGTACCACCTTTGCTCAGGCAGTTGCCGCTACTTCTCAGGCCTTGAGAGGCAGTCAGACTCCAGCTTCCCGGACACCTGAGCAGGTTACTCAGGGCCAGCAGACACCGGAGGCGGTTCCAGCCCAGTCGGTAGTTCCAACTCAGGACTTCGTGGTCCCAGCTATGCCAGATGATGAGCAGCGTAGACTGGAGAGGTTTAGTAGACTACACCCTCCGACATTCAGTGGTGCTGACAGAGAGGATGCCCATGGTTTTCTGGATAAGTGTCAGAGGATGTTGCGTACTGCTGGGATTTTGGAGATTAGTGGGGTCTCATTTTCTACTTTTCAGTTTTCTAGTGCTGCTTTCACTTGGTGGGAGTATTTTGAGAGGCGTAGGCCTGTTGGTTTAGCACCCCTCACCTGGCAGCAATTCTCCACTATCTTTTTGGAGAAGTATGTACCCCAGTCACACAGGGAGGAGCAGCGCAAGCTTTTTGAGCAGTTGCGTCAGGGGGAGCTATTAGTGACGCAGTACGAGATGCAGTTTTCGGAGTTGGCTCGTCATGACACCGAGTGGTCCCTACTGATAGGGAGAGGATTAGGAGGTTTGTAGATGGCCTTACTTATCAGCTCTGCCTTTTCATGACCGGGGAGAGAGTATCAGATTCTACATTCGAGTAAGTTGTTGATATTGCTCGAGATATTGAGTCGGTTCGCCGCTAGGAGAGGGTAGAGAGCGAGGCCAAGAGGCCCCGTGGATCGGGTGGTTCTAGTGGTTCTCCTTCCAGGGAGCAGATTTAGCATAGTAGAGGTCGTTCATTCAGGACTCCTCGGCCAGGCCGCCCAACCTATAGTAGTGCATCTTCGGGGCATGGTCCCCGCGGTTTTCAGCCAGGCCATTTTTCATTCGGTGCCCTTCCAACCCAGAGTGCAGCTCGAGCACCATCAGTTCAGGGTTCTTCTATGCATGGTTCTCCTAGTGGCCATTCTGGTGCCAGAGGTTCATTTCAGTCCCAGTGTCCAGCTCCAGGGAGTTGTTATGAGTGTGGAGAGTTCGGGCATATGAGCAGGCAGTGTCCTCATCTTCTTGGAGGTCCATCTCAGTTGAGGATCCAGCCTTCGACTTCCGCTCCAGTTACTTCACCTCCCACCCAGGCAGCCAGGGGTGGTAGTCAGTCAGCTAGAGGCCGCCCTAGAGGGAGAGGTCGAGCAGGTGGAGCTCAGGCCCGTATGTATGCCTTTCCAGCCAGGCTAGATGCTATTGCCTCCGATGCAGTGATCGAAGGTATTGTTTCAGTCTTTTGCCGAGATGCTTTGGCTTTATTTGACCCTAGTTCTACATATTCCTATGGTTCTTCATATTTTGCCCATTTTCTGGATATGCCCCGTGAGTCTTTAGTTACATCTGTTCATGTGTCGACTATGGTGGGAGATACTATTGTTGTGGACCGTGTGTATCGGTCGTGTGCGATATTTATTAGGGTTCTAGAGACCCGAGTGGACCTACTGTTACTCAGCATGGTCGATTTTGATGTGATATTGGGCATGGACTGGTTATCTCCATGTCATCAGGTTCTTGATTATCACGCTAAGACAGTGACCTTAGCTATGCCTGGATGTCCCAGGGTTGAGTGGAGAGGTTCTTCTAATTATGTGCCTAGTAGGGTGATTTCCTACCTAAAGGCTCAACGTATGGTTGAGAAGGGGTGTTTATCGTATCTGGATTTTGTGAGGGACGTCAGTGGTGAGACTCCCGCTATTGATTCAGTTCATGTGGTCCATGACTTTCTAGACGTGTTTCCTGCACACCTGCCAGGCATGCCACCTGACTGGGACATTGATTTTTGTATTGACCTGGTTCCAGGCACTCAGCCTATTTCTATTCCACCTTATCGTATGGCACCAGCGAAGCTAAAGGTAATAAAGGAGCAGCTTCAGGAACTCCTAGATAAGGGGTTCATTCGGCCTAGTGTGTCACCTTGGGGTGTACCGGTGTTGTTTGTAAAGAAGAATGATGGTTCCATGCGTATGTGTATTGATTATCGACGGCTGAACAGAGTTGCTGTGAAGAACCGGTATCCCTTGCCTCGTATAGATGACTTGTTTGATCAGTTGCAGGGTGCCAGGGTATTTTCTAAGATTGACTTGCGTTTTGGCTATCATCAGTTGAAGATTCGGGGGCCAGACATCCCGAAGACTACTTTCAGGACTAGATATGATCATTATGAGTTTCTGGTTATGTCGTTTGGGCTGATCAATGCCCCAGCAGCCTTTATGCACTTGATGCACAGTGTATTCCGTCCTTATCTGGATTCTTTCATCATCGTTGTCATGGATGATATCTTGGTGTATTCCCGATCTCGGGAGGATCATGAGCAGCATTTGAGAGTTGTGCTTCAGACCTTGAGAGAGAAGAGATTGTATGTAAAAATTTTGAAGTGTGAGTTCTGGGTTGATTCAGTAGAATTCTTGGGGCACGTGGTGTCCAGTGAGGGTATTCAGGTTGATTCAAAGAAGGTAGAGGCAGTATAGAGCTGGCCTAGACCGTCATCAGCTATCGAGTTTTGCAATTTACTTGGTTTGGCAGGGTACTACCGCCGTTTCATAGAGGGATTTTCATCTATTGCATCACCTATGACCAGACTGACCCAGAAGAGTGCTAAGTTCAGGTGGACTGAGGAGTGTGAGGAGAGCTTTCAGAAGCTCAAGTCAGCTTTGACTACAGCTCCGGTATTGATTTTGCCTACGGATTCAGGTTCTTATACAGTTTACTGTGATGCCTCGAGAGTTGTCCTTGGATAGATTTTGATGGAGGACGGTAGGGTGATTGCCTATGCGTCCAGACAATTGAAGGTGCACGAGAAGAATTATCCAGTGCACGATCTTGAGCTAGTAGCTATTGTTCACGCCTTGAAGATTTGGCGCCATTATTTGTATGGAGTGTATTGTGAGATTTTCACTAATCACCGTAGTTTGCAACATCTGCTTAAGAAGAAGGATATGAATTTGCGTCATAGGAGGTGGTTGGAGCTTCTCAAGGACTATGACCTCACTATTTTATATCATCCGGGGAAGGCCAATGTAGTGGCAGATGCCCTGAGTTGCAGAGCGGAGAGTTTGGGGAGTTTATCCTACCTTCCACTAGCAGAGCGCCCATTAGCACTTGATGTTCAGGCTTTAGCGGGTCAGTTGGTGAGATTGGATCTATCAGCGCCTCCGCGGGTATTGGCTTGTGTAGCCTCCATGTCTTCTCTTTATGATCAGATTAGAGCACGCCAGTATGATGATCCACATATGCTTGTTCTTCAAGACAGGGTCCATCGCGGTGATGCCAGGGATGTGGTTATTGGTGATGAGGTGGTCATGAGGATGTAGGGCCGGATTTGCATGCCCAATGTGGATGGGCTTCGAGATTTGATTCTGGATGAGGCCCATAGTTCGCGGTACTCCATCCATCCGGGTACCGCGAAGATGTATCAGGATATGAGAAAACATTATTGGTGGAGGCGGATGAAGAGAGATATTGTTGAGTTCATGGCTTGGTGTCTCAACTGTCAGCAGGTCAAGTATGAGCACTAGCGATCAGGTGGATTGCTTCAGAGATTTGATATTCCAGAGTGGAAGTGGGAGCGAATCACCATGGACTTCGTAGTTGGACTCCCCCGGACTTCGAGGAGGTTTGATGCTATATGGGTTATTGTGGATCGGTTGACCAAGTCCTCACACCTCATTCCTGTTGGTACTACTTATTTTTCAGAGTGATTAGCTGAGATTTATATCAAGGAGATTGTCCGATTGCATGGGGTTCCAGTTTCTATCATTTCAGACAGAGGTACCTAGTTCACATCTCAGTTTTGGAGAGCCGTACAGAGAGAGTTGGGGTACTCAGGTCGAGTTGAGCACAGTGTTTCATCCTCAGACTGACGGGCAGTCGGAGCATACTATTCAGATTTTGGAGGATATGTTACGTGCATGTGTCATTGATTTTGGGGGTTCATGGGACCAGTTTCTGCCAATCGCAAAGTTTGCTTATAATAATAGTTATCATTCGAGTATCCAGATGGCTCCGTATGAGGCTTTATATGGTAGGAGGTGCAGATCTCCGGTTGGTTGGTTTGAGCCGGGCGAGGCTAGACTATTGGGCACAGACTTGGTTCAGGATGGTTGGGAAAGGTGAAGTTGATTCAGGAGTGGCTTCCCACGGCGCAGTCTAGGCAGAAGAGTTATGCGTACCGGAAGGTCTGAGATGTGTCTTTCATGGTTGGGGAGAAAGTGCTACTGAAGGTGTCACCCATGAAGGATGTTATGAGGTTTGGAATGAGGGGAAATCTGAGTCCCAGGTTCATTGGGCCTTTTGAGGTGCCTTAGAGGATTGGGAAGGTGGCATAAAGACTTGCCTTGACTCCCAGCTTATCGAGTATTCATCCGGTGTTCCATGTGTCGATGATCCGGAAGTATGTTAGTGACCCGTCCTAGGTTTTGGACTTCAGCACGGTTCAGCTCGAGGGTGATATGTCATATGAGATAGAGCCAGTGGCTATTTTGGGTCGTCAGGTCAAAAAGCTGAGGTCTAAGGATATAGCTCCGATGAAGGTTCAGTGGAGAGGACAGTCGGTGGAGGATGCCACCTGGGAGACCGAGCGGGAGATGCGGAGAAGATATCCTCACTTATTCGAGACTCTAGGTATGTTTCTAGACCCGTTCGAGGGCGAACATTTGTTTAAGAGGGGAGGATGTAACAACCCTGTCGTTCGTTCCGTGTGATTAGCCCCGTTTCCCCCAATTCTGCTTTATCATATATTGCTTAGCCTGTTTATGTTGTGTTGGGTCGGTTGGTTTGGGTTCGGAGTGGTCGTGGTGAGAACAGAGGCACTTAGTCTCTTAAATTAGCTTAATAGTTGAAAAAGTCAACTGGGAGTTGATTTATTGGTAAACGGCCTCGGAAGATGGATTTTATGGCTCGGATAGCTTCGTTAGGTGATTTGGGACTTATGAGTGTGTTCGAAATGAATTTTTGGTGTCCGGTGTAGAATTAGGCTTGAAATGGCAAAAGTTAGTTTTTGGCGATTTCCGGTCGGCAGTGGAAAATAGGCTATCCGGGTCGGAATGGAATTCCGGAAGTTGGAGCAAATTCGTAAGGTAATTTTGGATATGTGCATTTGAGGTCAATCGGATGTGTTTTGGTTGGTTTCGTCATCATTGGTGAAATTTAGCAATTTCAAAGTTCATAGGCTTGAATTTGATGTAATTTTGGTGTTTTCGTGTTGTTTTTGGTGTTTCGAAGGCCCGACTAAGTTTGAATGTTGTTATGGGGTGTGTTGGTAGGATTGGTTGAGGTCCCGGGGGCCTCGGGTGTATTTCGAATGCTCAAACGGGCACTTTTTGGCCTTAAGGAGTCTGTTGTTTTCTGGTGTTTTAACAACAGTGATTTCTTCACTGCGATCGCGTGGATTCATCCGCGATCGCGTAGAGTAAAAGAGTGGGGCAGGACTTTTGTTCTATGCGATCGCGTGGTATGGATTTGGATAGCGTAGGTTGGACAGGTGAAGCAGTGCGATCGCGTGGACTTTGGTGTGATCACGTAGAGGTTCTGAGGCGCGTGTGTAAGATGGAGATTTGTTCTATGTGATCGCGTGTGTTGGTATGCGATCGCATAGGGTGTTCTGATCTGTGCATCGCGATCACGTGGGTTGAGTCGCGATTGCATTGAAGGGATTATAAGTACTGGGCAGAATGTTTTAAAGGCCATATTTACGTGATTAGCTCATTTTTTCCTCCATTGTTGAATGAGTTGAGAGATGTTTGAGAGGGTTTGAAGAATAAATCAAAGGGGTTCACTTGGAGGTAAGGTTTCCAACTTCATAACTCGTTTCTATGTCATTTTCAAAGTAAATAAACCGGAAAATTGTTGGATTTAAAACCCAAAATTGGGGAGGTTGAGTGCATGGAATTGGAGTTTTCTTTTGATGATTTGAGTGGGCAATTGTGGTCCGATTTTAGTGTTCTCTGTATATATAGAATCGTGGAAGGACGAGGATTCCAATGATGTAAATTTTATCAAATTCCGAGACGTGGGCCCGGGGCTCGGGTTTGGCCGAATTTCGAGAATTGTGTCTAAATTGATAGTTTTTGGATTGTGTTCCTTTAACGTATATTGATGATGCTAATCTGGTTTTGGTTAGATTTGGAGTAATCGGGAGCCAATTCGAGGGGCAAGCGCATCGCGGAATAGCTTTTGGGCTGTTTTGAGGTAAGTAACGATCGTAACTCTAAACCTGAGAGTATGACACCCTGGTATTCGATATTGTTTTGATAAATGAGGTGACGCACATGCTAGGTGACGAGCGTGGGGGCGTGCACCGATAGGTATTGTGACCTGGTCCGTCCTGTAGTGACTATTAAGCCGCGTATTCGATTTGAAACCTTATGATATCATGTGTTTCAGAAATCTATACTTGTTTATGGACTGTGAGCCATCTTTGGGTCCTTTGCCGACCTGTTAGACCCTTAGGGGTATTTTCCATTCTACCACTATCCTGATAGAACATCTGTGAACTCAGTCATGTTTTCCTACTTGTTGTTATTTTCATTGTTATCACACTACTTTGAAACTCTGAAAAGTATATTTGGCCGAGTCCGGTGAGTTTAGATAAACGGCCTGAGTGGCTTGTGAGGGTGAGTGAGTCAGGCCGAGAGCAGAGTATGTGAGGATAGTTATGGGACGGGTTGCATGCCCCAGCAATATGTATATGTTATATATTACATGTGGGTCGGACTGCACGCCGCAGCAATATAGATTATATATAGATATATGGATCGGGCTGCACGCCGCATCAATATATGTTATATATGGATCGGGCTGCACGCCGCAGCAATATACCTATTGGATCGGGATGCATGCCATAGCAGATATAGCGCTTGGGCTGAAGGAGCCCCTCCAGAAGTCAGTACACCCCCAGTGAGCGCAGTCGACTATTATATGGATCGGGCTGCACGCCGCAGCGTATGTTATATATGGATCGGGCTGCATGCCGCAGCATTATATATACATATATATATATATAGTAGTTGAGCGGGCTACTCACCGTAGCATTTGTATGTGTTCATGGTACTTGCTGAGTACTAGTGTTAAGTGAGAGCATGAAATACTGATAGTGGAGTTACGAGTGGTTGAGAGGCTTGCCCTAGAGGCTTATTTGTGAGTGATACAGTGCCCGAGGGGCTTATATTTTATGAAAAATATTGTTTGCACTCTTCTTTACACTGAGCTCTGATAATAAATGTTAGATAAATTTTTTATACAAGATATTTAAATGGAAACTGGAGTTTTATGAAATATTCGGAATTGTAGAATTCCTGACTTGATTTATTCATTTCCATTGTTATTTATTATATGGATTTACATGATTTAAATGCTCGTCACTACACTCAAGTTTTTAGTTACATTGATTACTTATTGAGTGCGTACTCACATTACTCCCTGCACCTCTGTGTGCAGATCCAGGTACTGGACCATCTCACTAGTTGATTTTCGGACGAGCTTGGAGTTGTTCGAGGATTGAGGTAGTTGTTCAGCTTCCCCAGCTCACCTCCTTTCCTTCCCTCAGATCATAGCTTCTTTTGGTCTTTTGTATCTCAGACTTTTGTTGTAGCAAGCCACTATGTTGTACATTGTATTTTCAGTCTTAGATGCTCATGACAGTTGACTCTAGGTTTTTGGGAAAGTGTGTATTTTGTTTCATCTCATTCTGCTATTTTAAAATCTGCTAAATTTTGGGAAAATCATTTATATATTTTGATAGTCTAAAATGGTTGGCGAGCCTAGTCCCACGATAGACGCCATCACGGCCGGTTAGGATTTGGGGTCGTGACAGGTGGCCTATTAATCAATCCTCAGACATGAATCTATGGGAGACAAACTGGATCCCTAACTACTCAAACCTTAGACATAATATCATAGGCCCCCTCAACTATAAAGAGGATAGCTTAATGATTAAAGACATAATGGATAATAATAGCTGGAACCTTAGGAAAATTTCCTTTGAACCTCCTCAAAGTATTATAGCGAACATCCATTCCTTAATGCCTACTTCTAATTCCCCAAAAAGATATGGTCTCATTTGGATCACAAACCTTAGTGGGTTGTTTACCAGAAGCTCTTGTTACTAATTAACTGAACCACAATCCACCCCTAATGCTTTATTTAATTGGCTCCGGGGAACCAAGTGCCCCATGAAAATAAAATTCTTCCTGTGGAAATGCTACCATACGCGCCTTCCTACTAGAGAATTCCTCAGTAAAATTGGTATTAATATTGCTGCCCCGTTTGCAAGGACACTAAGGAAACTATACTCAACATTTTTTGGGAATGTATAATTGCTAAAAAAAATTGGCAGTCATTGGGTGTGGACATCAACGCTATAGCTCATTTTGATCATTGGGTAGACTTCCTAAGAACTAGAAACCCTAGGCATAATTTTAAGCATGTCACTTGGGAAGAAATATTCCCCTTTGCAATATGGGCAATATGGAAAACGAGAAATAATAACAATGTGAATAACACTAGCACACCCATTAATACAAAGCATATCCTCAACCAGGCCTTGGAATATCACTTCCTAACTTCAAAGCCTTCTACTAACAATACCAAATTCAAACTACAAGTTAGATGGCAGGCCCCCCAAAAAAATTGGTATAAACTCAATTTTGATGATGTGTTTGACCAGAACTCACTCCAGGGGGTGTTAGTGGAATAATTTGCAACTCCAAAGGAGATTAGATACTAGGATACTATGAAAAACATAACACCACATCTCTAATACAAACTGAACTCCAAGCATTTCGGCAGGCACTTCAAGTCATCATCCATGAAAAAACATTCCCAATCAAAGTGGAAACAGATGCAACGAAGGTCATAAGATTCCTTCATGATGATTATCCCACTTACAATGACTTAATTTATGAATGCAGGTTGTTAATGAAGAAGGCATCCAACCAAGGGGAGATCACAATGAAGCATAACTTCAGGGAAGGAAACATGGTCGCTCATCTACTAGCAAGAAAAGCTTTAATTTCTCCTCCTTGTAATAAACTTTGTTTCTTTAGGGTTCCTCCTGTCTTTGCAATGGATGTGTTTGGAAAAGATCAGGATGGTTTTGTGTACTATCGAACTTCCTCGGCAAAAGTATGTAGTAATTCGCAGTACTAGGCAATGAATGTGCTCTAGAAGGCATTAGTATCCCCTTGAGGGAAGTATGTACGAACTATAACGCTATGGGTCCGGTACCCTAGCAGACTATCCTTGTTTTTTGTTTGTTATTATATATATAAATATATTATCGTTCAAAAAAAAAAATTTCTCTACTCGGTTTTGATTTCATTCCATGAATCTATCTTCATTTTTGGCAATTGGTTGATGAATTTTAAAGAGGAAATTGGGGGTTTTGGCCTAAAGTTTCATAACATGAAATATTGAGTTTTGAACACCGATTTGGAGTCGGATTTGAGTGAAACTAGTATGGTTGGACTCGTAATTGAATGGGTTGTGCGATTTTGTGAGTTTTTTCGGGTTCTGAGGTGCGGTCTCGGGTTGGGCGTTTGGGCCAATTTCATGTTTTGCTTCAAGGTTTGATCTTTTACGATTAGGATTGGTTCCTTTAGCATGTTTTAATTTATTCGAATTGTTGTTGGTTAGTTTCGATCCGTTCGAAGGTTGGAACGCGCGAGATGGCATCTTTGGAGCATCGCTTGGCTTTCTCGGCATTGGTATTGGCTTGTTCGAGGTAAGTAACTCTTCTAAACTTAGTGCTGAGAGTATGAAACCCTGATTTGGATATTTAGAGCAGAAGCGCATGCTAAGTGACGGGCCTGTGAGCATGCACCGTGTGGGATTGAGACTTGGTCCGTCCCTAGAGACTGTGAAGTCGATTAGCCCATTGTTATTATCTGTTCATCTTGTTTTTGAGTTATTGACTATCTTACATGTTAGAAACCATGCTTGGGCTATGTGATAATATTGTTGGGACCTGCAGTGGTCGGGAATTTGTCAAATTGACTGCTAATTATTATCTTTTACTCAGTCACCGTTTGCTTATGCATTATATCCCAGCTCTATCTCTCCTGATTTGATTTAATACTTGTTATATACTCTATTTGGGTTGTTATTGTGATATTTGTGATGCTGGAGAGGCTAGTGACTGATATAGGGCCTGAGTGCCGGGTTGAGAGCAGTGTGAGATATGTTGGATCAGACTGCACGCCGCAGTAATGTAATGTTGGATCGGGTTGCACGTCACAATGAGCCTTCGGGCCATGTTATCGTATAGGGCTTCACGCCACAGCAGTATTGGATCGGGCTACACGTCGCAGCAGTATTGGGTCGGGCTACACGCCGCAGCAGTATTGGGTCGAGCTGCACGCCGCAACAATATTGGATTGGGCTGCACGCTGTAGCAGTATTGGATTGAGCTACACGCCGCAACAGTATTGCATCGGGATGCTCGCCACAACAGTTTTCAGTCATGCTACATGCCACAGTAGTGTTGGGTCGGGCTGCACGTTGCAACAATATAGCGCTTGAGCTGAAGGAGCCCATCTAGAGTCTGTACACCCCCAGTGAGCGTAGTCGACTATATATACATGTGGATCATGTTGCATGCCGCAAAAGTTATTATACAGCATTGAGTGAGGTAGTGTGATGAGTATTGAGCTTAGTGAGAGAGGATACAAGACAGTGATATTTAGTACTCGGAGAGTGCAAGTACATGATCCATCTCTGAGATACTTGGCATTTTCATGCACATATGACATACATGCATAGAGATGCATTTTTCCTCATGCTATATAATATCATGCCATTCATGACTTATTATACACATTGATATGTGGACATAGAGAGGTATTTTTGTACTTGTTATTTGGAAATAAAATGAAACATTTTATTTATTGTGGAAAGGATACTTGGAAAATTACAATTTTCAAACTTACTCGTATTTTTTGGAATTTTCGGTAAGAGATCTGGGATTTTCTTTCACTGAGATATTTGAAAGCATGACCATTTTTTCTGGAACTGTGAACGAGCTGAGTATTTTTACTTTTGAGATATCTCTTTTATTCTTGCATTTATGTTGTTATGAATTGTTGTGGAACATTGGTATTGGACCCGACCCTGTGTTAGCTTGTCACTACTTTCAACCTAAGGTTAGGTCTATTAATTATTCAGTACATGGGGTCGGTTGTACTAATACTACACTTCTGCACATTGCATGCAGATGTTGGTTGTTGTTGTTGCTGAGTTTGATAATTGCAGGACTTGAAGATGTACATGCATCCCTGTTGTAGCTGCCTCCTTTATTCAGGGTATCCATAGATTATAAAACTCTGTTTATGTATTTTTTTCGAATAGATTATGTAATTATTTCATTTCCTCTTTGTAAAATCTATTCGTAGAAGCTCATGATATGTACTACCAGTCCTTGGGAAATGTATAAAAGTTATATAATATCTTTACTTTACTGTCTCATTAATATTATTGAAATCGGGTAACTATTAGTTGGCTTACCTAGATGTTGGGTTAGGTACCATCACGACTAGTGGATTTTTGGGTCGTGACGGATTGGTATCAGAGCTCTAGGTTCATAGGTTCTACAAGTCATGAGCAAGTGTCTAGTAGAGTCTTGCAGATCGGTATGATAACGTCCATACCTATATTCAAGAGGTTGCAGGACATTTAGGATATACTTTCCATATTTCCTTCCTCATCGTGCGGAATTGATTTAGATTGAAGCATAACTCTTTGAATTACTTTCACGCACGCACATGAGCGCTCAGTATCAGCTATGCATCGACGGCTTTTGATTCCATGGTTGAGGTACGAGATGCGATTTTGGCATGTTGACGATGGGCCAGTCTAGGGGACTTGAGGCTGGGTTTTGACTGTAGCTTGAGCACAGAGATGTTGATTGTGTAAGCATGTACTTTTGGGACTTATATGTTCGTTTGTGTCCCTATTATTGGAATTTGTGATTGGATGACTATGTGGTGAGTATGATGTGACTGCGAGATGTGTTCAGATTGTTTGAATGTGACGGGAAGAGTTTGATTGAGATGTAGCAAGGACTATTGGGTGTTTGATTTCTACCTTTATTTGGCGTAGGGCCTCGAATTATGGGTGTGTTGAAGGACCTCTCGTATTGTTAAGTTGTGGAGTAAAGTAGATTCTTATATCTTGTTACGAGTCCGGAATCAGAAGATTAAGTAATTGTGAAGTAGTTGTGATTGTGGAAGGGTATAGAAAGATATCAGTTTGAGGCGAAGCAGGTGGGTTATCTCCTACAGGGCTGTTTTGTAGCGAGTTCTCTTTTACCAGTAAATTATATGTGTTGCAATTTGAGTTCGGGTCGCTTATAAGAGTTGGCTTGACTTCTACAAGGATGAATGCGAGAATTGGAGATGATTTGTGATATTAGATGATTTGTGTTATATGAGCTTATGAAGGATTTAGTTGAATCTCAATGTGGTATTGTGGTAGTAATGGAGTATGGGCATTTAGTATGTCTTTATCTATGGCTTTGAGCCAAGTGGGGGAGTCTTCTATTAATAAGTTGATTGCACGATTATATGTTATATTGGTTTTAGTTTGAGGTATACTGGTGAATCAGTTATGACTTGCAGAGGTGGGGGTTCAAGAATGACTCGAGTAATGGAAATTTCTGGATACATGTTATATTACACTCACTGGGTATATGAGAATCATGGGATGAATCGAGTTTGTTATTCGTGACGGATGTAGTGTACATGGAGTAGGAATTGCTCGGTTGCTTAAGAGTGCGGGTTACTCCCTTGGGTGTTGGTGTGCTAATGGGGCACAGATCGTTCGGTCTATTTGGTCAGTTTAATTGAAATTTGAGATGAGTGGATGAATCTCGAGAATGGTTCTAACGAATTAAAGATTTATATGTAGCGATTTGGAATTTTCAAGAATCATATATGGCTAGAAGTTGAGAGTTACATTGAACGGTGTCGAGACTTGTGACATTTTTATATAATTGTGGATTATGCATTTCAGTATCAAGAAGGTGAAGAAAATAATATTAGGGTCACATAAGGTATCTTTAGAGTGGGTGTCTCGGTTGTGGTGCTTCGGGGTGCTTAAGAGGGAAGTCAACTACTTAGGGGCCTTAGGGCTTTGTGGTTTTATACTAGGGTCTATTGTGTGGTGAATTTTAGTTAGGGATCGTGGTGTTCTAGCAAGGAGAAGTATCAATTTGAAGGCGGTTTGGAATGGGCTTGGAGAAATATGAAATATTGGTAGTAGGGTGGATCAGTACAGTAATGGGTATGATCGGTTCTTTGTGTACTTATGACGTGTCTAGTCTCTACAGGTGTTTCGTGGAAATTCTCTTGGGTTTTGACGACCTGCGTCGCTTGTTTGAGTTAGAAGGATTCAGTCCTGACAGTTTGGTTAAGCGCAATGGGTTTCAGAGAGTCCTTGATAGTCTCTGCCATGGTTTGAGATGTATATTTCCTACTGGTGTGTGGGGCATGTGGCGTATTGTGATTTCCACCAGGATGAAATCAAATGGAAAGTTCTTGGCTTATCAAGTATGTAGTTGCTTCCGATTCGGAGTTGATTTTGAGATTTTCATATTTTTCATATGATGGCATAATGGATGCGGTGTGTTGTGTAGTATTGAGATTTGCAGGTGCAAGGTCACAACTCGGTTTTGAAAGGAAGGTCCTGGATTCTTAGGCAGCATGGACGATCTCAGATGATTAGATAGATGATATTAGTATTAGATATGGATTGATGAGGGTGTAAGTTTCAGAAGGGGCACTGTGTTCTGATTTATGGATACTTCATTGGTGTGGCGACACTCTCCTGGTTGATTTACTACTGATGTTCAAATTTCGCTTTGTGGCATTGAAGAATTTTTGAAGTGTTCCTCGTGGGATGATCGTGTATGAGAGATGTGTTAGGCATATTGGCGGTGGAGTTGGGATCAGATATGGTGATTCGTGTGTTCTATGGATTTAGAGACTGAGAGGTCTCAAGAGCGGATTGTTCCATGGGTGTGGACGGTGAAGCCATGGTCGAAGCTAGCCAAATGATGGTATGTGTTACGATTCAGCCATTATGGCTTTCGGGTGCTTATTTATGTATTTGTGGGTGTCCGGAGTTGATGTGGGGGTCCATTGGTAGTCCCTAATGTTATTGTTGAGGGAGGTGCAATTTTGTTGTTGCTAAGCTTATCCATGTTCTGAAAGTTTCTGTGAGTTACTCTTTTATGCTACGAGGATTTGTGATTCGTTGGTTTTGGGCACTCATGGTGCAGTTCTATTGGGGACTTATAGAGGAATTTATGTGAGATGGATATTTGGGTGATGCATGATTGATTGTGCATTTGTTATGTTCTTTCGGGTTTGTGTTGCATTATGTCATTTTCTTTTCCATGGTTATGGTAGTGCACTTTGAGTACTTGATGTTGTATTGCGCGTGGTTATTGATTTTTAATGCGGTGGTTGAGATATTTCATATGGATCAGTGTTTGGATGGGGTCACGCATTGCAGTGGAGTTATGTTGAGATATGATCCCTTGTGTTAGATTCGTGTGTTATGGTTCTACGGTAAGTGATGGACTTTCAGCATTTCGTTGTGACGATACTTGTTAAGCCTGCGGGGAAGTTCTCTTGTCTGAGTCGTTTTTTCATGATTGAGTACATCTGGAATGTTTCTTATTAGTGCACGGATTGCACGGATTGTGGATTTAGATTGTATGGGTGTGTCATATCACTAGAATGGTCGTGTTGGATGAGATGCGTCCATTGTACCTAGAATGGATACTATCGGAATTGATTACAACATGGTTGGAAGGATAATATCGAAAGTTGGCTTAGAAATTTTCTATAGTTCTTGTCGAAGGAGATGGAGTACCGTGACTTGTTGATTTGATGAATAGTTATGAGTTTCCGCGTGTTATTTCATTGTTGGTAGTGTACGAAGGATTTATAGCGAGATTTTATTAGATATGTGGTTTATCACCGTCATTGGGTTATTCTGAGCAGTTACTGTAATTAGAAATTATCGCTATAAGTGTTTGAGTTAGGTGGCATATCATGTGATTTCAACTTGAGTTATGACTATGGCTTGATACAACTTGTTCGGACTTATACAGTGTGTTGATGCGAGATTCTGATCTTATAGAAATATCAGATGTAGAAATTTGGATTATAAGACTTATGGGCTAGGTTGGATGAAAAAAATTCAGTTACGTTATGTTATTAGATCTATGTTGGATAGGGTGACGTGGGATAATCCCCGGGTATGTGCACGGTAAGGTTAAACGACGAGTTGATAGCTTTTGAAACAACTCTGGGCACGTTCGAGGACGAACATATGTTTAAGTGGGGGAGGATGTAACGATCTGGCCGGTCATTTTGAGCATTTTCACTTCGCTCGGTAGTTTGTGGGCATGAGTAGCTCCGTGTGATATATTATGACTTATGCGGATCGTCAGTTTGGGTTTCAGGTTATTCTGTATCGGTTTGGAAGAATGAGTTCATTGTTGAAGCTTGAAGTTGAAAGAGTTGACCAAGTTTAACTTTTTGAGAGTTTGACCTGGAATGGAGTTTTGATGGTTTCGTTAGGTCCGTATGGTGATTTTCGACTCGGGCATATGCCCGGATTTGCATTTGGATATTTCTAGAAGGTTTCGTCACAATCTGGCGAAAATTGGAAATTTGAAGGCTTGGAAAGTTCATAAGTTTGACCGGAAGTTGACTTTGAGGATGTCGGATTCGGATTGTGGTTCCGAGAATCTGAATAGCTTCCTCATGTCATTTGGTACTTGTGTGCAAATTTTGAGTTCATTCCGGGATGATTTGATATGTTTCGGCGCATGTTTTGGAAATTTGAAAGTTCAAAGTTCATAGATTCTGATTGAGGTGTGATTTGTTGTTTGAATGTTTTTAAGTGTGTTTGAAGCCTCGAGTAGGTTCGTTTTATGTTATGTGACTCGTGGGTATGATTGGACGGGGTACCGAGGGGCTCGGGCGCCTTTCGGATTGATTTCGGATCATTTTCATCAATATTGCAGCTGATGGTTCTGGTGTTCCGCATCTGCGTGGGATTGGCAGGTGCGAGCCATGTGTCACAGATGTCCAAGAAGTCCTGGCTGGAAGTCATCGCAGATGCGGAGGAAAATCACACCTGCGAGTGCGCAGAGGCGGAAATTGTTCTGCAGGTGCGAGGGGTCGGCTGGTGATTTTGGTCGTAGAAGTGAAGGTTTGACCGCAGATGTAGTGGTCGCAGATGCGACAATTTGTTCGCAAATGCGGAAAATGCTGGGCAAAAGCTATAAAAATCAAGGGTTTTGTTCTTTCTTCATATTTTGAGATGTGGGACTCGGATTGAGGCGATATTTGAAGCAAATTTCATCACAAGGATTGGGGTAAGTGTTCTCTACTTAGTTTGGATTTCATTCCATTAATCTATCTTCATTTTTGGCAATTGGTTGATGAATTTTAAAGAGGAAATTGGGGGTTTTGGCCTAAAGTTTCATAACATGAATTTTTGAGTTTTGAACACCGATTTGGAGTCGGATTTGAGTGAAACTAGTATGGTTGGACTCATAATTGAATGAGTTGTCTAATTTTGTGAGTTTTATCGGGTTCCAATGTGCGGGCTCGGGTTGGGCTTTTGGGCTAATTTCGGGTTTTGATTCAAGATTTGATCTTTTACGATTGGGATTGGTTCCTTTAGCATTTTTTGATGTATTCGAATTGTTGTTGGTTAGTTTCGAGCCGTTCAGAGGTTGGAACGCGTGGGATGGCATCTCTGGAGCATGGCTTGGCTTGCTCGGCATTGGTATTGGCTTGTTCGAGGTAAGTAACTCTTCTAAACTTTGTGTTGAGGTTATAAAACCCCGAGAAATTCATATGATGTGGATATTTAGAGGTGAAGCGCATGCTAGGTGACGGGCGTGTGAGCGTGCACCATGTGGGATTGAGACTTGGTCCGTCCCCGGAGACTGTAAAGTCGATTAGCCCATTGTTATTATCTGTTCATCTTGTTTTCGAGTTATTGACTGTCTTACATGTTAAAAACCATGCTTAGGCTATGTGATAATACTGTTGAGACTCGCAGTGATCGTGAATTTGTCAAATTGACTGCTAATTGTTATCTTGTACTCAGTCACCATTTGCTTATGCATTATATCCCAGCTCTCTCTCTCCTGATTTGATTAATACTTGTTATATTCTCCGTTTGGGCTATTATTGTGATATTTGTGAGGCTGGACAGTCGAGTGACTGATATAGGGTCTGAGTGCCGGGTTGAGAGCTGTGTGAGATATTTTGGATCGGACTACACGCCGCAATAATGTTGGATTGGGTTGCACGCCACAACGAGCCTTCGGGCCATGTTATCGGATCGGGCTGCATGCCGCAGTAGTATTGGATCGGGTTGCATGCCGCAACAGTATTGGATCGGGCTGCACGCCGCAACAGTATTGGATCGGGTTGCATGCCATAGCAGCATTGGATCTGGCTACACGCCGCAGCAGTGTTGGGTCGGGTTGCACGCCACAGCAATATAGCGCTTGAGCCGAAGGAGCCCCTCCGGAGTCGGTACACCCGAGTGAGCACAGTCGACTATATATACATATGGATCGGGCTGCACACTGCAACAGTTATTATACAGCGTTGAGTGAGGTAGTGTGATGAGTATTGAACTTAGTGAGAGAGGATGCGAGACAGTGAGATTTAGTACTTGGAGAGTGTGAGTACATGATCCATCTCTGAGATACGTGGAATTTACATGCACATATGACATACAGGCATAGAGATATTTTTTTCCTCATGCTATATAGTATCACATCATTCATGACTTATTATAAAATATTGATATATGGACATAGAGAGGTATTTTTGTACTTGTTATGTGGAAAGAAAATGAAATATTTTATTTATTGTGGAAAAGATACATGGAAAATTATAGTTTTCAAACTTACTCATACTTTTTGGCTTTTTTGGTAAGAGATCTGGGATTTTCTTTTACTGAGATATTTGTAAGCATGACCATTTTTTCTGGAACTGTGAACGAGCTGAGTATTTTTACTTTTGAGATATCTCTTTTGTTCTTGCATTTATGTTGTTATGAACTGTTGTCGAATATTGGTAGTGGACCCGACCCTGTGTTAGCTCGTCACTAATTTCAATCTAAGGTTAGGTCTGTTACTTTCTTAGTACATGGGGTCGGTTGTACTTATACTACACTTCTGCATATTGTGTGCAGATGTTGGTTGTTGTTGTTGCTGAGTTCGATGACAGCGGGACTTGAAGATGTACTTGTGCCCCTGTTGTAGTTGCCTCCTTTGTTCGGGGTAGACTTAGATTATAAAACTTTGTTTATGTATTTTTTTCGAACAGACTATGTAATTATTTTATTTACTCTTTGTAAACTCTATTCGTAGAAGCTCATGATTTGTATTACTAGTCCTTGGAAAATCTATAAAAGTCAGGTAATCTCTTTACTTTATTGTCTCATTAATATTATTGAAGTTGGGTAATTATTGGTTGGCTTACCTAGAGGTTGGGTTAAGAATATAATATGAGAGCGATAAAGTAAATGACACTAGGAATTTTTATACTCGTTCACAACTAATGTAGTATCCTACTCCAGTCTCCTTGGGTTGCAAGGATGTTATCTCTTGATAATATGAGTTGAGTACAATTTGTGTGATATTCAACGTGCGCCACCAACATTTACAGGATTGGTTTTCACTCGCTCACCAACAACGACCCTTTGGTTTTTACTCGATCACCAAGAAATGAACAATGACATAACCTCTCAGTATTTTATCCTTTCTCTCTATCTTTTATGACACGTGTAAACTTAAGAACACAGTGCTTGACTAAGGTGTAGAAAGAGTAGGAAAGTTATCTGTGAAGCTAGTACTTTTCTTCTTCCTGAGATGCTCCTATTTATAGTGCCTTCGATTTTGACTATTGCTAATAGCAAATCTGGATCACTTTGAATATTTCTTTAAGTTGCTTTGTCAACAAGATCCTTTTTGCTTTAGTGAATGGATGGATATCTTCGTTCTTGAAGATCTTCAGTAAATTTAAGTATTGACTTCAATTGTATCCAAAAAGATTTGAATGGCATGAGAATCGTATTGATGGAGTCTAATATATCTTGCCATAATTGAACCTCATTCCTTATCCAAAGCCATACTTCAATATTCTTAATAGTTCTCCCTGTACTCACGTTGGAGATAGTAAGTAATTACTATTCCTTCTTTGACTCGCAACATATTCTCTTCCCTACTAAATATGGATCTTTGTTGCCTTGATAACCTCTTAGTCTGGATTTTCTTTTTCCTTTGTCGTGAGATCTTGAATTGACCCTTCCTTTAATAGGCTTGTGTAAGAATCTTCATGGTCTTCAAAAAAATTCCCTCAGTTAGTAAATAATCTTCCTTAAACAAAATTATTTCTTTGATAGCCCCGAACTATATAAAATCGATCCTTGTACATTTTCTTTCTATTTGAGCACCCAAATATATTCTTCAACATTTTATATTTTCATAACTCTTGAAGTCTTTCCTTTTAGATTAACTAACTTCTTTGAACTCCTCTTTTTATCGCAGTTATACAAATGTGATTTCTTATTTAAGCAATCCCAAGAGAATTTCAAGATCCTCTAAATTTGACCTCGAATTTTGACTTTTGTCTCCAATATGAATATCTGAATGACCATTTATTATCTCCACAACTATAGAAATAATTTTCTTTTGAATAGATCTCAATATATCTTTGTTTCCTTACTTGAGTAAAAAATAGCATTGGACCTCTTCAATATTTTCCCTGATTGTTGTAAGTAAGAATCTTCCTTGTATGAAATCTTTCTTCCTCCAATGTCTAAGTTTCCTTCTTTGGCGTGATGAAAATCTCTTTTTTCCCTTAATTCTTGTCTCTTGATTTATGTACTTGAATTAATAATCCAATCAAATCCTTCTCTATTTGACCTGTCAAAAATAAATTCACACAAGTAAATATTATTCGATTAAAACTTGTGTTGGTTTGGTATCATCAAAATCAATACGTGAAATCTTGGGGCTAACACAATATTGTCTGAAATTTTTTCACTATGTTCCACATACATTTAGTTTATCTCTAGCTTTTTTTCTCATTGCTCGCCGCTGGACTCAGTAATACATTGAAAGATTAGAAGTGCATATTTTAGAGTGTGCTTCTTAGAAGGATATGAGGAAATATATTTAAATTGCTTATTACCTTATCAAAAAGTAAATTTAAAATTTGATTATTCTAGCAAGAGGTCTCTAAAAATTTTGGAAGGAAAAAATTACCTTTTTGTTGTTCAAAATGGTATTGAAATGGAAACTCAATACAATTCAAAAAATTTATAACTTCTTATTCTTTTGAGTAGTTGGTGTTTTGTCTACTTTGCATAGGGAAGGTATGCTGTTATGTTTTTAAATATATTACCTTTAGATTGTTGATTTATGCTAACTAGAAAAAAGATTTCACAGGTCATTTTGAATTTGGTAACCTTGGCAATCTCTACTGTGGAGATTTTATCGTTTTGCTCTGTTGCTTTCAATTTCCCCACCAACTGCTCATGCATTGTAGCAGCACAATCAAGTTTTTCTGTTAAGAAAAAAGGTGGTACAGATATCACTGAATGGAGTGTTGTATGCAATACTAACCTACAAGACAAGGAAACCTAATAGCAAACACTATTGCGCAATTACATACAAGTTGAAAAAGAGAACAAGTGGAGTTGAAAGAGCATTGTGTTTTGCAGATACTGTAAATAGAAGAGCAAAATTAGGCTCATATAGTATAGAGGACTCTTTTGGATTATGGTCATCTATTTTGATTTCAATATAGAATGTTTTATTTACTATCATCACCATAATTGAAAAACAAAACTAGATATATGTTGTGCCCGAGCTGGCACGAGCTATCGCCACAAATTCTTTCAATAAAACATACTTTCATAAATTGGCATGTCCTTTGGAGAGGATATCTTCAAATGAGAAGAGAGAAAAAAAGGACAGTTCGGTGCAGAAAGCATCTCGTATTCACGTACGGTCCGAGGAAGGACCATAGCTCAAGAGGTATGATGTAGCCATCCTATTCTAATGCAATCCTTAGCGGCTGCTTCCACTGCCCAAACTTATGACCTATAGGTAACACAAACACAACTTTATTGTTACTTCAAGGCTCCCCTTCCTTTCGATGAGAACATATTTTCAAATGAAGTCATGTCCTTAAAAACAGTGGCGGAAGCAGAATTTTCACCAAGACAATTCAAAAATATAAAAAAAGTAAACACGTGAAAAAGCTAAGGGGTTTTAATATCTAATATATATACCTGAAGAAAAAAACTTAACCTTATATACACAGTGTAATTTGCAGCGAAGGGTATTCAGTCGAACCCCCTTCTGCCCACGTAGCGCCACTCCTGCTTACGGGAGATAAATTTTCATGACAAAATAATATCCCTCCAGAAAACCACAAGGTCAAAAACTCACTCGGGTAGTTATTTTGGTATGTTGTAACGAAAATTCACCAAGATACAAAAACTTAACTTTTAATGAAACAATGCTATAAGCATTTACTTGCTAATTGTAACAATCTGGTCGGACGTCCTGTAGAAATTGCATTATTATTACTGTTATTGACTTGTCATAGGTTGGTTATACTGTTATCGATGTGTTAGAGTTGGTAGGCTTGAAATCGCAATAGTTGTAGTGAGAATTTAGTCGCTTAGTCTTTAAAATAGCCTTGAAGTTGGAAAAGTCAACTAAGAGTTGACTTATTAGTAAACGAACTCAGAATACGGATTTTATGGCTCGGATAGCTTCGTTAGGTGATTTGGGACTTAGGAGTGTGTTCAGAATATTTTGGTGAGGACCGGTGTAGAATTAGGCTTGAATTAGCGAAAGTTAGTTTTTGGTGATTTCCGATCGGCAATGGAAAATAGGCTATCAGGGTCGAAATGGAATTCCGGAAGTTGGAACAGGTTCGTAATGTCATTTTTGATATGTCTGCAAAATTTCAGGTCAATCTGAGTTGTTTTGGATAGTTTCGGCATCGTTGGAGGATTTTAGAAATATCAAAGTTCTTAGGATTGAATTTGATGTGATTTTTGGTGTTTTGATATTATTTTTAGTGTTTCGGGAGTGCAACTAACTTTGAATGATCACATATGAGGTGTTGGTATGTTTGGTTGGGGTCCTGAGGGACTCGGGATGGTTTTGAGTGGTTAACGAGGAGTTTCGAGTGCTTGTGTTGCTGCTGAAGTTGTTGGTGCTAGTGTAACCGCACCTGCGGATGGGTCATCGCAGGAGCGGAAAGAGGCTCCGCAGGTGCGAGATTTGGCCAGCCAGGGAAGAGGTCGCAGATGCGGAGCCTCTTTCCGCTCCTGCGATGACCCATCCGCAGGTGCGGAAAGAGGCTCCGCAGGTGCGAGATTTGGCCAGCCAGGGAAGAGGTCGCAGATGCGGATAGTGGGCCGCACCTGCGAACTCGCAGGTGCGGAATGTGAGTCGCAGGTGCGGAATTAGGCAGTTTAATGAAAAGTTGCAGGTGCGGTTATTTTGACCGCATATGCGGTCCAGCAGGTGCGAGACATGGGCCACAGGTGCGGAACCCCTGGGCAGAAAGTATAAATTAAAACCCTCTGCGACCATTAGACCTTTTAACACCATTATTTGTACGGACAGAGAGCTTTGGGGGTGATCTTTGAAGAGGAAAATCAGTGTTCTTCATAGAGGTAAGTATTTTGATCATTAAAACTCGTTTATGGGTGATTATAGAACACAGTCTCAGCATTTAATTCATGAAAATCAGTAGAAAAAGGTGGGTTTAGGGCTTGAGATTATGAGACCTTTAAGGATTGGTTTGAGGGGTCAAACGAACTCCGATTTTAGTGTTCTTTATATGTACGGATCATGGGATGATGAAGAACATTTTGGTATAAAATTTGTCGGGTTCCGAGACGCGGGCCCGGGGGTCGAATTTTGACTAATTTCGGATTTTGAGATAAAATTGGTACTCTTCATATGGAATTCATTCCTTAAGCATAAATTGATGATAAAAATTTGAACTTGGTAGATTTGGAGCACTCATAGGTCGGATTTTGAGGCAAAGGCACTGTGGAATAGTATTCTAGCCGGTTTTGAGGTAAGTAACGTTTTCAAACATGGTTCTGAGGGTTAGAAACCCCGAGCTAAATGATTTATGACTAATATTGAGGTGACGCACATGCCAAGTGATGGGCGTGCCGGTGTGCACCGAGTATTTTTGGCCTGGCTTATCCCATGGCACCGCTCAGTGATTATTCTCTAATGATATTTGTACTTCTGTTAATGTGGTAATTGTGAACCTATTAGAAATCATGTTAAGTATAAATGCTAGGCTTCACTCCGAAAATGCTGAGACCCGAGTGGTCATATATCACTGTCTCATTTTGTGATTATTTAATTTCATATACTCAGTCCCGTTATAGCATATCACTTCATATCTCAGTCTCAGTTTTGTTAATTATATGCATACTTATCAATTTTTCGGGCTGATGGATGCATCTGTGATCCATGTGAGTGAGACTGAAGAGAAATGACTGAGTGAGGCCGAGGGCCTGTTATTGATATAGATATGAGATTGGACTGCACACCGCAGCGATATTAAATCATGCCTTCGTTGGCTTGATATGGCACTTGGGCTACCAGGGCCCCTCCGGAGTCTTTACACCCCCAGTGAGCGCATTGATGTGCGGGATGGATCTTCCATGGACATGGATCTTGTCCGAAGAGGATGTTATGTGAGGGATGGATCGTCAGTGGGCATGGATCTTATCCAAGTGCTGTATGCCGAAGATGGACTTTCTCCATGGGGCTGGATTGGCCTTTTTCCTCAGTACGGAGTGACTACGGTCACCGATGTTTATGCATATTCCGGGATGGAACTTCCCTGGGCCTGAGAGCCATATATAGTACTGAGTGGACTTTTGTGGGAGAGTTGTGAGCACTATGTGCATATCCACACTGGTTTAATACATATATTTTTATGATGGCATGTAGAGTATACTGTCATACTTGGCATATTTACTCATTCTGATAAACTGTTAGCAAGTCTAAATTTTGTATATTGTTTATTGTAAAATTTTGAGGTTTTGTCCATCACTACTTCTCAGCCCATAATTTGGGTTCGTTACTTCTGAGGTTGTGTACTCACGTTACCCCCTGCACCTTGTGTGCAGATCCAGGTACACCGGGACCCAGAAGTGGATATTGAGCAGCTGTCAGAGTTTTCATTGGAGTTGTCGAGGTAGCATCTGGCGATCGCGACCTCGTCTTCTCTTTCTTATTCTACCTGTTGTTCTTTATTTTGAGATAATGTTGTCCATTTATCCTTTTCTTTTTCTTTATGTTATAGTAGCTCATGACTCAGTGACACCGGATCCGGGGTTGGAGGTTTAAATTTTGTTTTTCAAATATTGTTTTTAAACTTCAGATTCTTAGTATTATCAATAAATTCGTTTAAAATTGTATTTTTACGGGGAATTGAATTTAGCTTAGTTAAAAAGGGCGGCTTGCTTGGTTCCATGACAGGCGCCATCACGACTCCGAAATTGGGTGGTGACAAGATGGTATCAGAGCGCTAGGTTAAATAGGTCTCACCAGTCATGAGCAGGTTTAGTAGAGTCTTGCGGATCGGTACGGAGACGTCTGTACTTATCTTCGAGAGTCTACAGAAACCTTAGGAAAAATCCCACATTATTGAATTCTGTCGTGCGACTCTATTGAATTTTGGAACTAAACTTCTATTGTTTTCATTTTCTCACAGATGGTGAGGACTCGTGCTACCGATCGTGGTGATCAGACACCAGCAGGACCTGCTGGAGGTCAAGGCCGTAGTAGAGGGAGGGGTGTAGCCCGCTTAGCAGCCGGGGCAGTACCTTTGGACCCTCCCACTGCTCATGATCAGGTCCCTGCAGTTGAGGTCCCAGCGGGAGAGGCTCAGGCACCAGCAGTGTCCATTGTGATTCCGGGTCTTCAGGAGACCCTAGCCCAGATTTTGACGGTGTGCACCAGCCTGGCACAGGCCGTCGCCGTGTCTACTACTGCTGCTACTTCTCAGGCCGGGGGAGGAACTCAGACTCCAGCTGCCCCGACACCTGAGCAGGTTACTCAGGGGCTTCAGACACCTGGGACAGTTCCAGTCCAGCAAATTGCCCCAGCCCAAGATTTTGTGGTCCCAGCTTTGGCAGATAACGAGCAGCGCAGGTTAGAGAGGTTTAGTAGACTCCGGCCTCCAATTTTTAGTGGTACTGAGGGCGAGGACGCCCAGGGCTTTTTGGACAAGTGTCATAGGATCCTTCGCATAGCAGGGATACTGGAGGCTAGTAGGGTCCCATTTACTACCTTCCAGTTAGTAGGAGCTGCACTCGCCTGGTGGGAGGCCTATGAGAGGCGTAGACCTGCTGATGCAGCGCCTCTTACCTGGCGTCAGTTCTCCATTCTATTCCTAGAGAAGTATATACCGCAGGGAGGAGTTGTGCAGGGAGTTCGAGCAGTTGCGCCAAGAGGACATGACAGGACGCAGTATGAGATGAGGTTTTCCGAGTTGGCCCGTCATGCTATTTTTCTAGTTCCCACGGATAGGGAGAGAATCAGGAGGTTCGTTGATGTCCTCACTTATCAGCTTAGGATGTTTCTGACTTGGGAGAGGGTATCTGGCGCTTCTTTTGAGAAGGTGGTTGACATTGCCAGAGAGATTGAGTCGGTTCACCGCCAGGAGCGGATCGGGAGGGAGGCCAAGAGGTCTCGAGGATCTGGGAGTTTTGGTGGGGTTCCTTCAGGGGGGCAGCCTCAGCCCGGCAGAGGCCGTCCATTCAGGCAGGCTCAGGCAAGTGGCTCAGTTGGTCATGATCCTCATAGTTCGCATCAGTTGCAACCATCTTTCAGTACCCTGCCAGCTCAGAGTTCATCTTGGGCACCATCGGTTCATAGTTCATATATGCCTGGTTCTTCCAGTGGTTATCCTGGTGCTAGGGATTCCCTTCAGTCCCTAGCGTCATTCTCCAAGAGAGGTTGCTTTGAGTGTGGAGAGGGGGGCCATATTAAGAGGTTTTGTCCTCGTCTAACGAGAGGTACTTATCGGTAGAGGAGTCAACCCGCGATTTTAGACTCAGTAGATGCACCGCCCGCCCAGGCAGCTAGAGGTGGGGGTCAGGCAGGTTGGGGTCGCCCAAGAGGGGGAGCTCGATCCGGTGGTGATTGATTTTAAGCATTATATCCCTCGCATTTTATGAGCTTTAATGATAAAATACACGTCGTATGTGCCTAATAGGGTTTATTTTATGTGTAGGTGAATTGGAATTGGAAACGGGGCTAAACGGATGCAAATACGTCGAAGAACACGCGAGAGGGGACACCCGGACGATAACCGGGCGTNGTCCAGGCGTTACCCAGGCCTTAGGGCTGTAACGCCAGGCCCTGCCTGGCTTTACCCAGGCTTTAGGGCTGAAACGCCTGGGTCCCGGGACAGCTAGAAACCGAGTTTTGACGGGTTTTAAGTGTTTCCAAGTTAGAATAGAAGTCTTTGAGACATTTAGGGTTCATTCTAAACATATAAATAGACACAAAAACATCACATTGAGGGTTTTATGCAGAATTTCGACTGGGGATTCGACAGAGGATTCTACTGAGTTTTTCTTCTCTT